>CM029555.1:30552109-30819738 GCA_017141385.1 Sogatella furcifera | reverse complement strand
CTTTGTTGTCTATCTTCTATTAATCTATGTATAATTGAAAAAAATCACTTGAATACTCCTCTTAATAGTACAAGACATGCTAAAAAGGATGATTTATTTTTTAATTTCTATCATTCCCATAAACTTCTGACTTCTCTATTACGGTACTATTACTACTACCACCAAAATACTCTTTAATGAGAATAATATTAATAATACAATTGTTGTCAATATCACTACTATGTTTTCAAAGCGTTTCCTCACTTTTTACAATTGTTCCATGTTTTCAAGACAAAACCTGACCCATCCTCAGCTAGACTTTAGGATTTGTTTTTAGACCTAGGATTAGTCACATAGCTTTGGATGGAGCAGGTTTTGCCTTGAAACTATGATACAATTGTAAAAAGAATCCAAATACAACTACAGTAGTGGTATTGACAATATCAATGTATCCTTTTAGTTTAATTATGAAGAAATATCCATCTCTCTGAGGAAACGTAAAAGCTGTCTTTCCCGACTGCCCAAAAGCAATCATTGTCATCACTCATCATCACCCCTCTCATTACCCACGCACATGCTTGAAGCACATATGGGCATCATCCTCAGAAACAAAAAATATATAGTCTGTCCAAGCGAAGAAGACCCTCTGGCAAGATGGGAAAATGACTCCAGCTTGGTCAATATTTGTTCAAGAATTATAAATTTGGTCTTGATAGTAGGTCAAATTGTTTCCTACAATTTGAGATCAAAATGATAATTTTTGAACCAATATTGACCGAGCTTGAGTCATTTTCCCATCTTGCCAGAGGGTCTTCTTCGCTTGGACAGACTATACCACAATATCCCATCAAATACAATCCATTTCTTACTATTTAATGTTTGGTTGAATGTTATTTTCTCTTTTCCAGGGACTATTCGATCGGAAGACAAGCGGTGCTCTCTCCCGTCGCTCCTGTGCTCAGTTGCGACTCTGAACGCTTCCTCAAATCAGCTTCATCATTGAGCAGCAGCAGTAGTCTGTCTCGTTCGATGCGCAGTGAGCCAGAATCGGTCGACTGCGCATCCGCCGCTCTACGCAAAAGTCTCTCCACCACCGATCTGAGCAACTGCATTGTGACTGCACCCGGATGCACCAGCAAAGATGCAAGGCGCGCTGCATCTGAAATGCACTTTGAACAAATGTGCAAGACACGTTGTGAGAGTGTTGAACCCACAATTATGTCCGACGGTCTGGGAGATCTGTTTGTCAACAAGGGAAAAGGCGGCCGAGAATCGGTAGCATTGAATCAAACGGAAGGTCGCACACAGGAGCGACAAAATAATCGGCCGACTTCTGTGAGATCAACGTTGGATTCAATGGAGCCACGCACACGGGACCGATCGTTCGATCGTCCAACTTCTGTAAGATCCACACGTGATCCAATGGAGGCTCGCACACGGGACCGATCGTTTGATCGTCCGACTTCGGTGCGATCCTCACGCGATCAAATGGATGAACGCATACATCAGCGATCGAGTGCAACTGAAACTGCTGACAACAGCAATCGTTCAGCGACCAAATCTAGAGGACGTTATTCGGTTGCTTTATATGCCAATGATGATGACAACATAGCTGTGGAAAATCGTACAAAAAAATCGCGACCTTCGATTCTATCTGATCTTATCATCAATCACAACAATGAGAGTAGTGATGTTTTTTCGAAACATGTGTCCAACAAACATGCCGGTGAAACTAAGAAAGAAACGGTTGTATCCAATCACAGCAAGTATATTGATGATTTGTTGAAGAGAATTGATTTGTCAGTGAAGGCTAACAAACATACCGATGACGAATTGTCAGAAAATGTTGTTAAAAATAGAGACGTTGTTGAGGAGAGGCAAACAAAATGTGTTGATGATTTGCTGAAGAATGGTCATGAGAAATCTTCAAAACTTGTCAATGATGAGGTGGTGAGGAATAAGGATGAAACATCTTCAAAATATTTGAATAATGATTTGGTGAAAAACAGAGGTGTCAATCCTTCAAATGATGATCCAAAGTCAATGAACGGTGTTGATGATGAGAAGGAGGTTTGTAGCAAATTTAATCGCACCCTTAATTTCGATGATGTTGACGACAATGATGATACGTTTGTTTTGAATGAAACTGTTTGTAAAAAAACGTTGCTTCAGGAAGGTGATCAGACAAGCGCGTGTAAGATTAAAAAGCTTAGCGTAATCGAAGAAGAAGAGCTGAGATCGAGGTTGTCCTCAGTTAACGTGAGTGACACATCTCTGATGGAGTCGACACTACGCGGCGCTACGGTTGGCAACAATGCTGATTTGGGCGGGAAAATGGCGGCCATATTGGATTGTTTACAAAAAAGTCAGAACGATTTCAATCGTAGACAAACTGAGTTTGTTGAACAGTTGAAGAAAGAGCGAGACGAGTTTTTGAAACACCAAAATAAGCAAATTGAAGAGTTTGAACGCGTTTCGTCTGCCTTTCAACAAGAACAAAGCACAAAGTTGGCAGCCCTGTGCGAGTATGTTGCCAACCTGACCGACGAAAATAGTTCCAGCGCCATAGAGGAAGAAGTGTTCCATACGGCGCAGAAAAAACCGGTCGAATCGAAAGACTCGAATGCCATCTACAGTTCGTTGAAGTCAGATTTCAAATTGAAAACGCCCAACGCTCGCGCTAATAAAAAGGCGGTAAATTTGAATAAAACCATTCTCACACCTCACTCGATGTCGGTGTGTGTTCAAGAGCAGGTTAGTATGCTGTTTGATGCGCTTGACTAATGTTTTCTGAAATTAATTTAGGGAAATTGACTATTGAAAATATTGGTGAAAACTATAAAAACAATTGAAATTATTTTACAATATTTAACTTACTGGCGACTGATTGTCCATAAATTCTAGTAATGAAACAATAAAGTTTTCTCAAATGTTTATGATTATTATTCATATTAGGTTTAATTTAGATTTATTATTGTAAGATTGATTTCAAATTGAGACAATGGTTTGGAGAAGATATTGTTTTGTAAAACAATTACTAATGATAACAGGAGAATTTGAAATGAAATTTAATTCATATGTTTAGCTGTAAAAATGGCAGTAAAATTATAATGTTTGTTTGAATTCAAATAAATTTTTATTTACAAAATCTCAAGTACATTAATCTTACAGTACAAAATAGTTTGAAAGTGAATATTCGCCACAAAGACTCAATATGCAGGCTACTTTCATCATCAACATTCTACTATTTATATTCATTCTATTATACTCTTTTCTAAGAGAAAACATATTTAAGCCTATGATTGTTTCCATGTATGTTTTTGTTATAAAGTTATTTTAATCAATTCTTTAAATTGTTGTTAACAAATGACGACCATCCTTTTTGTTGAAGACAATGTTTTTGTACTACTATTGTATAACAATGAATAATTCCTTATGTATAGAATATACTGTAATAAATTGATAATTTCATATAACTTGGTTCTTTATTATTCTAATTTATATCCGCCCATAAATTAATATAGCTGGTGGTAAATTAACTGGTGAGTTGAATAACTGTAATTAAACCTCAGCTCTGTCAGGACAGTCTCAGCTGAAGCAACTAGATAAGTTGAGCTACCTCAGCTATTTGAAAACTGAACTTTAAAACTTAGGGCTATTTAAAATAATTGAAAAATAAATGAAAATCAAACACCATTTTAAAAAACTTTAAAATTATTAAAACACAGACGTGTTTCGGCACATTAGGCCATTATCAATGTGATCCACATTGATATTTTTCAATTACCTCAGCTATGTATAATAAATTCCTGGAATAGCTCTAGACTCGAGACCCTCTCGCAGACCGCTCACAGACTGTCCTGTCCTCTGAACATCAATAACAGACATTCGTGATTCACTAAGGTGAATTAAGCTATTAATTTTTAGGTGAATTAATTTATTTATCGTCATAAATTGAAATAATGGTGAGGATTTACAATAGCTATATATTGTAATTGCTTCATTGAGATATTATTTGCATTAAGTAATATTTCTAGAAAACTACACATAATTAATATAGTATAATTATGAGTGCGGTACCTATATAAAGTGGTACATACTACAGTGACTATATCTTATACAGTCTAGTCACTAGTACATACTATTAGTCAGTAATGTCACTATTAGTGAGTCATGGGAATCGAGTGTTTTTAGAAGTGACTCACCCATTATTTTGTTTTGTCTAGTGACTTATAGCCCAGGCCTAGGCCTAAAATGTGTGTACCCTAGCTGATGGTTAAATTAAGCTAAAGTTTTATCATAGAGAAAGGAAACCTATAAAGGATATAACCTAATATTCTTAGTCTATATGGTTTTATTGTAGATATACTTATAGCTGTATAGTTAGTCTATGGTTTTATTCAATTATAATTTTTTTAAATGAAATTTGTACCCTTTGAGATCATCTCTTCATATTTCTAGAGTGTCCACGTGACTTCCCCCTCCCATAAAATAGTTCAATAATTAACTACAAATTACTTTATTGCTATCCTGATTATAAAAGTAGTTGACTTCAAATTTAATAAAAATACAAAATAATGTCAAAACACGGATTTATTAGAAATCGAGACACCGTTTCCTGTTGTTGCTACACCATTATCAATCTCCGTGGTTTGACAATATATCTTGTCTTTTCATTTAATATGGATGAGGATAACTTCCGGTACGGTATCACAGTATTACCTTCACAACTACTCAACAAGTAGATCTATGATATTGATGAATAAATAAATTGATGAACTAAAAAACCGTTCTGGTAAGAAGGAATAATGGATACCACAGTGCAAGTAGGCTCTATTGTTGAATAAAAATAGACTATAAAATCAATTTATTTCCATTTCATTAATATTTTTCACAACTTCATCAATAATAATAATATTCGTGTAACCTGGCTGGCTCAGGTCTGGTGTCAGAGTTTTCAGGTCGCTCCTGAACAATTTCAGGGCCTCTGACATGACTTAACGACTGTTTTTAGACAGCCGGGACCGACGGCTTAACGTGTCCATCAAACCATTATGAACACAAAGTGTAGTTTGGTTGGTATTTATTGAAGTTTTTCAGTTTATCGATAGATAATTTGACACCTTGTGAGATCGTAGCCAAACGTGCCTTCTTTCACATGCTGTAGGCCTACAATGAAAACTATATTGGAACATACAAGATAGAATTAAGAATAGGTACTTTACTGTTGAATAAAAGTAACTTCATTTTTACTTCCATTGAATTTAATTTTTCACAACTTATCAAACTTTTCTTGGCTCTGCGACGAAATAGGTAGGCTACCGCACCTTTTATTTTTACATGCTGTAGAAATGGAATACTATATTGAAATATAAAATATAGATAGAAATAAGATAACTATATTGTTGGATAAAATAGACTAAAAATCAATTATTCACCTCCATTTCATTGATTTTTATCAAACGTTTCTGGGCTCAAAGTGTAGCCAAACGCCTCCTTTCACATGCTGAACAATGGAATCACTCATCAACTGCAATGGAACTGTGGTTTTATCACTCATTTTCAACGTGTATTTTGTCAGCAGACGAGCTATAAATATTTTCATCTGCAGCATAGCCAGACGCATTGCTGAAAAATAGAAAAATATTTGAAATGAAATTGTACTAGGAATAAAAATGTTCAGGCCTAATAGAAATGAAATTAGACTGGAAATAAAAAATTGATTAGAATGGAAATAAGTGGATGAATGTGTATAGTCAAACACACGAATATTAGAATCCAAAAATAGATATTTGAATTGAATTGAATAGTTGGGTTTCCAGCGTGACTTATTCCAGCAGTTATTAAAATAATAAACTAAAAAATAAACTAAAATTCAAAAAATATTCTCACCAGCAATTATGAAAAGCATATACGAGTTGTGAGCCACTTTATTAAAGCCGCGTAGCGACAGTCCAAGGCATGTGCCACGAATGCCTCGCGGTACAGTCTGTTGACGTAAAAAAGACCCTCTGGCAAGATTGGAAAATGACTCTAGCTCATTCAATATTTGTTAAAAAGTCTAAACAATCTGTTCTACAATCTGAGACCACATTTATAATTCTCGAATCAATATTGACCGAGCTAGAGTCATTTTCTAATCTTGCCAGAGGGTCTTTTTTGCATACCGCGAGGCATGCGTCGCACATGCCTCGGACTGTCGATACGCGGCTTAATACATTTTATAGAATAGATTAATAGATATGACTAGAATAATGCTAGAATGATTCAAGATGGAAAGATGGATTCTAAATTGTTAAAGATTGTCATTTATCCACTATACCCATTTCAATAACCTATTAATTTCCAGTATAATTTTATTTCTACTGGGCCTAATCTATTTATTCTACAATTGTAAGTTACAGGAGCTTCACAATGCATTCAAGGCCAAGTTATTCAAACTGATATGAGGGATCACTTTTTAATTAGAAATTAGTTTTACCTACTTTATTTTAGTAACTCAAGTTTTGAACTGTTGTTTGCTAGTCTTTAGACTAAACAGTGTTCAGTGCTCTGTCTGAAGATACCAGCTAAAAACTTGAGTTACCTACTACAATGTAGATACGAATAGGTAAAAAATTTTATGATGAAAAACTGTTTCCTCATATCAGTTTAAATTAAAAGTGGTAAAATAATAGATATACAACATCCAAGGTTATTAAAGGTTATAAAGTTTTCTAATAACCTTGTACAACATCAACTCATTATCAAGAAACAACTTGAAAAAATTCAATTTATGAAAACAATATTGATTATAGTTAGTCCAAGCAAAGAATACGTTCTTGCAAGATGAGAAAATGACTCCAGCTCGGTCGATATTGGTACAAAAATTATATATGTTGTTTCAAATTTGAGCTTGGAACGTTTCCTACAATTTGAGACTGAATTTATTATTCTTGAACAAATACTAAGCAAGCTGGAGTGATTTTTAATTTGCTGAAAAATTTCAAAGTGAATCCATAATATTGAAATCCTATGGTTTATCTCATTCATTTCTGGAACTTGAAAGTGAACTTTTATCGAAATTCAAAATTATTTGTGATAAAATATTTTTGAAGTGAGAAATTATTAAGTGAAAGTGGACATTGTGGATAGACATAATAACCTACATCTTAAACCTTCATCATCATCACTCATTCATCCTTTGCTTAAAATACTTGGAAATCAAGTCGCAATTGTAAAGAAAGAATGACGAATTTTCCCGTCTTGCCAGAGGGTATATTCTACTCTTCTTTGCTTGGACAGACATCGTACCGTATCTCACCCTACTTTTTCTCTACGATTAAAAATACAAAAACTGCTGCTGACCTATGCAAATCCTCGGTCCGCCTCCGAACGGAAAGAACACGCCTTTCGGAATTTCCTCGTCGAATCGCTCGGGAATAAATTCGTCCGGTTGTGGGAAGTACTTGGCATCCCGGTGAATACCGATGACCGGCACATTTATTTGACTGCCTTTTTCCAGCACCAAGTCGGTGCCGGGTACCCGATAGTCTTCAGTGCAGAAACGCGCCAGTATGGAGCCGGGTGGATGGAGTCTCAGAGTTTCTAGAAAAATAAACATTTTATTATTTATTGATACTACAATTTTCATATGAGATCACACAGTGGAACCACAGAGAAGGTAAATAATATTTATCTTTCTATTATTATTAATCTTCTCTTTCTCTTTATCTTTATCTGGAAAGAAGGAGGTTAAAGAATCACTTTTCTGGTAGCTCCTACTATAGAAAAGGTAGATCCTTCTTTTACGGTACCTCACCTAACTCTTTCTTTTTGAAGAAGGAGACTTATTATAGTCTGTTGAAGCAAAGAAGGAATTCTGGGAAAATGACTTTAGCTCGGTCAATATTAGACCAAAAATAATAAATTTCATATCAAATTGTAAGAAACATTCTGATCTACAATTTTCGACTAAAATTATGATTTTTGAACCAATATTGACCGAGTTGGAGTCATTTTCCCATCTTCCCAGAATGACTATAAATGAGTAAATTTGTGAATGTCATATGTGGAAGTATAGAAATTTAATGAGGAGTAATCTCAATAATAATTTAAATACTACAGTAAATGTATAAATGAATGAAATCATCCTACGAAGATATGGTATACGAAATACATAATATAAATAAATAAATTAAAAATAAAGGAACTTGACGCCATTAAATCACAGAGAATTTCTATAAAAAAACGTCAACTCTCTAGTAGGGACAGATTACATTGATAATAGATTTCAGGATATTTTAATAGATCAGCATTTAGAGTAAGTAGCATTTTCTTGAATTCTCTGTGGCAGAACATTGAACTTTTTTACCCATATAGTACGGCCCTTCTCCAGCAAAGTAAGTCTATGCTATGGATAAAATAATAAATTAGAAGCCCAACTTTATGAAGTCATCTATACTAAAATTTATAAAATTTTTGAAAATTTTAACCCAATAAACAACCACTAGGGCTTAATAGTTCAAGCTAAACCTCACAAATTATAGATATACTAAATCACATATACCATTCAGCACATTCTCCAAATACTTCATATCTCTGACGGCCTCATAAGTGAATTTCCCGTCGGAAAGTGCATCGTCTACTTCCTGATGCACTTTAGCCTGCACTTCCGGTTTGTTGGCCATTTCGAAAAGTGCAAACTGCAATACGGCTGCAGTTGTTTCCGAGCCGCCGGCGATGAATACAAACGTCTGTGACGCCATGATTTGGTCTGTCAGCTCTGAAAGTGCAAAATAAGCATAAATTGAGGCTTATTGATCGTTCTTTCAAATCAAATTAGAAAACAGAATGTTTTATTCTCATAAATCATAACATAAATAAATTTATTATTCAACACATAGGCACAATATAAACTTAAAAGTGGACTTTTATCGAAATTTAAAATTGTTTGTGATAAAATATTTTTGGAAGTGAGAAATTATAATTTTAAGTGAAAGTGGCCATTGTGGATAGACATATAACCTACATCTTAAACCTTCATCATCACTCATTCATCCTTTGCTTAAAATACTTGGGAACCAAGTCGCAATTGTAAAGAAAGAATAAAGAATATTATATTCATTTCCTGGTGAATATTCCCCACAAAGATTAAAAAGTACGGTATGAGTATGGGGATGAGCTCATTCAACGATTTCAATAGGTATTACTTTTATTGTGCACTAGAATTTAAATTAATTTTATTATCTTCTAATGTCTTTCAGAAAATTGAACTATACAAAACATTCATGCAATGAAATTCCTGGAATTAAAGCTTTTATATAAGATAAGTTTCAGCATTTATTAGTTAAAAATCAACAAACACTCTATGATCTCAATTTCTATAGAAATGAGTTGACCTTTTAGTTCAGCATTGTCAATAATTGAATATTACTTTCACGTAACTCAATTGATTTTCAAAAATGTAATTTATAATAATTACTGAAGTAACATGTACAATGTATTATTTCCGTTCCTCATGAAATAGGTAGCCTACTACAGTAAAAATATTAATTTTAAAAATATCGAGAAGAGAAAATATCAATCTGAAGAAGAGATCTGAGAAGAAAAAATTCGGTACAGTAGCCTACATGCTATAATGCTTATTATTTTATTTATGAAATCAAATTAGCGTTGCTGCCATTGAAATTTATTAAATTTAGCACTGGACTGGAATATGTCTACAAGCTGCAAACGCAAACAAGTGATATCAATATTAATGTAGGCCTATTAAATAGATAAAAGACTGGGTATTGTAAAAAATCGCATAAATATCTCTGTCATTATCAATTTCTGCTAAACTCTAGTTTGATTTAACAACCAAAACCGGTACGGTATCTAGAATTCTCATTGAACCTTTGGTTGTAATATTTTTGTATTTTTATTCAATTAAGTCATGTACTATCACCATATAATATTACTTCCAAAACTACACAAAAAATTCATTCCCGTTTTCATTCCCGAAGTCATTTCCCGTTTCTGGAGGAATGATGATTGTTGCATTACACTCTAACTGATTTACTGGATGGTATTCAGAGGTGTTCTGCGCCGTCACTTGCTTACAGAAACTAGCTTATGGCTGAAAGGATCAACGTGCTAACCACACGTGCCCGGGCGGGGTGAGCATTCTGGAGGGGTGAGGGGGGGGTTCTTTTCTGGCTACAGCTCGGTCAGTGTTGTTGGTTCGGGGACTTTGAGTTCTGTTTGAGAACTTATTGCTTTTTGGCCGGTATTGGTACCTATGTGAATGAGACCAAAGATGATCCTAGGAATTATAGAGTTCTATTATTCTATGATGAGACTCACCTTCATCATGAGCATTTTTCCCATCTTGTGGCACATTCTTCAACTGATCCATTAGCAGCTGATCTTCAGCCTCCATATGTTCCTCGCTCCTGGTATGAGCAGTTGCTACCTCCTCTTTATTGCTCCTGGTACTATTCCTCATATCCATCATTAGCTGCAGGAAGTCTTCCCGTCTCTTGTTGTTACTCCTGGTATCCTTCTCTTCAGCCTGTCTCAACCGGATAGTGTCTGCTACCAGGGTGGTGAAGAATTCGTCCATTTCACTGTCATTCATTCTGATTCCCAATGTTTCCATCAAACGTGGATAGGACATGCGAAAAAGAATTTTACGAATTGTACAGTGGACGGCCTGAAGAAGCGCTTGCTCATTTCAATGAACACCTTGTTTCTACCCTCCACTGCTTTGTGGGAGTCTATCTGTGAAAAAAGATAAAAATGTATGAATTGATAAAGTTGAGTTAATTTATAGATTTCTATTAATGCATAGCCTACTATACCGGCAGGCCTGCTACTTAATAATATTACTGTACATACTTAGGAATGAATAGAAATAAATATAGAAAAAAAAATTTAGAAATAAATATAAAACGCGTGTTATATTGCTGCAAATGAGTATAAGATTTCAAATTCTTTGTGTAGATTTCCTAGTAGAAGAGGTAAAAATGAGTCAACTCAAGTCATAAAATTAATTGCTTTAACGTAGTGCTTGAAGGTTGAACTAAGAGTATGAAACTCTACTGATAAAAGCTACTGTAATAAATTGTCAGGTATTGAATTTGCTGAATAGAAATGAATTATCTACTGTAATAAATTACAATTCATTATAATAATAACAGCTTCAAATGATATATTTAAAGTATATGTGATGCATCCACTGTAAAATATTAGTGTAGCCTGTGTATTTAAAATATTGAACTCATTTCTATATCTTGAGTTGTTTGGTTTTTGTTCAACCCACCTTTTCACTAATAATATTAATTAAGGTACGAGAAATCAGAATAGCAGCCAACTTGGGCTGTTGATGCTTCCTAGGAAGGCCATCATTTTAAATTAGAATATTTATATTATTCAGCTATTATTTATTTATTATTTTGTATCAGAAATGAGAATTTCTGCAATAAATACTTACATGATTTATAATATTATTACAATTAAATAATTTAAATGATTTTAATTATTGGTACGGTATCAATAATTAATCCGCCTGATAATTTATTCACAAAGAAAAACTAATTAGGTAAATGAAAATACAAGATATTGTCAAACCACAGATTTATTAACAATTTAGATACCGGTTTCTGTTGCTACACCATTTTCAATTTCTGGTAAACTCTGGTTTGACAAATGACATTATCTTGTCTTTTGATTTATTGTTTTGTTTTTTTCTGAGGATGAAGCCCACAAATGAGCTCATAGGCTTGTGCGTGGGTAATGAGATGGATAATAATGCTGCTGATGATGATGATGACGGCGATGATGTTGATGATGACGATGATGATGATGATGAGAAATGAGAGATGATGACTTAACGTTTCAGATAGTCGGGACAGACGGCTTGTCGTCTCCCCCGAAAGACGGGGTTGCCGTATTTATGTGACTGTGCTGTGATCAAACAATTCTGCCCCGGTCGAGTCTCGAACTCGGATCCACGATCAGGTTATCAGACCGGCGTGTGTTATCAGCTCTTCCTAACGAGCCACCCATAAATGGATCAATATGGATATGAAATCCGTCTTTCGGAATAAGAGACGATAAGCCGTCTGTCCCGACTACCTAAAAAGTACAAGAGTGTACTTCTTTGTATAAAAGTCGTCATCTCTCAGCATTATCTTATCATCCATCTCATTAGCCTTATGACTATCAAAATATCCCTTTCACAACTAAGTTACTCAACAAGTGAAAGAAAAACTAAATATGTAGGCCTATAGTCTGTACAAGCAAAGAAGACCCTCTGGCAGGATGGCCAGAAAATGACTCCAGCTTGGTCAATATTTGTTCAAGAATTATAAATGTGGTCTTAATTGTAGATCAAATTGTTTCCTACAATTTGAGATCGAATTGATAATTTTTGAATTGACCGAGCTTGACTCATTTTCCCATCTTGCCAGAGGCTCTTCTTTGCTTGGACAGACTGTAACAGCTAACCTGTAGTCCGAAAGCGACCGATCCGATCACATTAATGGTAAACTTGAACATGAGATCCCTGACGTCGATGGCCTCCCCCCGCGGCACAGTGCCCACATGTTCGATGATGTCATCCGAACAGCTGACTATCTGCGAGAACATGCGTTTCAGTTTGCCCGATGTGAATGTTGGTGTCAACTTGTAGCGCAGCGATCGCCAACGTTGCCCGGTCAGACTGACTAGACTGCTGCCCATCAGGTCAAAGTCCTCGCTGATGGGCAGGTTGCGATCGTGGAAGTTGCCGAAATCCTTGGAAGAAAATGCAAAATTCCGACAAATTCAATTGAAATTTCAAATGGACTAGCGGTATTCTTCTTCCAAATTCAAATATTCTTTATTCTATCTACCTCATATGTAAAAAGTAGACAATGCAAGACAAAATAGATAAATATACTAATACAGATAAATATACTAAATAGATAAATATAGGCTACTGAATAGATTCAAGACAATAATAATTAATAGTTGCATCGAATACGCCTTCTGTGTGTAAAGTCTGGTCGATCAAAGAAGACATTCCTTCAAAATGGCAGCTGTTCAATGCTGCCAGCAGTCGAAATGAAAATAGTCACACTCTTACCATCTGTCTCTAATCACATTTAACCAGTTGTAGGTTGGCAGAAGTGATTTATTTACACTTATCTACGCAGGCGCTTTCCCCTACGTCAAGTGTCCATTTTGAAGAAACGTATTCTTTGTTCGACCAGATATAGCCTATATAGGGGTTATTTTTTTATTACAATGGATAGCCAATAAAGGTCTATTAAGTCAATATTTATACAGTATTATGCTAAAATGACCTATTTTGCTCATCAAGTGAAGTGATTAGATTCAAATAAACAACAATATTCTTATTGGATAGAAAAATAGCCAATTCAAGTCCAAAACGCTTCATTTTTGCTATTTAATGAAATGAACTATTACCGGTATCTATAAATATATAAAAATAAAACAATATAAACTGAATTGAAATAATCCAAAATGAAGCAAAGAATTAATTTATTATTATTGATCATAATCTATTTTTGGCATTTATAATGATAATTATAAAATATAATTTGAGTGTAATGATTATTATACTTTCATATTATAATTATAATTTTATAATTATTATAGAATAAGTCCAATACTTTCTTTTTCGTTCAGGGATACTGTCATTCAATGTATGTTAAAAGATGAAGATCCCTTCTTCATTCCCAGAGAACCCTTCTAAGTACCGTATATTTTTTATTTGCACTGCAACATGTTTTTCTCCCCAAAGAGGCATTTTCAATTGAGATTTCAATTTTTTATTTATTGATCAAATACGGTATTATCATATGAGCTAAGAGGAATTTTACAATAATAATGAAGTAAAATTTATATTATTTATTGACATATATCAAATAATCATCATATGAGCTAAGAGGAATTTTTACAATAATAATGAAGCAAACTATTAAAATTATTCACCTTAATAAGGAAATTGTTGATAAGCTCAGGATCGCGCACCATCAGCACAGGCGTTTGAAACTGAAAATATCCGCCGAATTTATGACCTTCTAGCTCCTTGTACATTTTGACAAGGTTCTCACCCATGCTGGCCCTTCTCAAGATCACATCGCTCATATTTCCAAAAATTGCCGATCCTGGCAAATAGGGCACGCCCCTGTCCTTCCAGTAGTTCTGGGCCTTTGATATGTACAAGTGTACCAAGTAGATGATTAGGCCTCCAAGGCCAATGCTCACTAGTAGTCCCAACATTTTCGAAACTTAATCTGTAACAAAATAGAAATGTTTTGAAATATTCTTCTATGATTTGTTGATTTCTAATAATACTATAAGAGTATATAGTGATTCGAGTATATTTACGATACACGAGTAAATTTGTAATTGATTCCTTTTGTTGTTAAGGCAGGTATTACATAAACGATAATATTTCTATGATCATAGTTGATCATATGGAAAGAGACAAAAATATGATTTCGTAAGAATATAACATGTAAGAATTTTGTGCTCTAAAGTTTTCTTAAATTCCAAATTTTCCAGTCTTGGATTAGTGTTTTGACCTGTGTTTCAGTGCTCTCGGACTTTTTAAATTGTGAAGGACTTCCCGAAATCTAAATTACAGTGAAAATAATCAATACTTTTATCATGTTTCCTATTGGCGAAACATGGTTATGTTGGCGAGGTGGAATTACATTTTGGTCTCCCCACCAAATAAAGCCATACGCTAATAATATGTTATACACCAAAAGAATGAGCGTGGACTTGAGATATAAAATAGGTATAGTTACCAAACTGGTGCATGTACATTTGGTTCCTCGATAACCAGTAATTTATTTGGTGAAATATTACCAAGATAATAATAGGAGGACCAGGGTTGTGAGTCCAATACTGGAGCCAAAACCCAATGAATGAAATTGTGGAATCATGAGCAATAATTCCACAATTTATATGAGAGCAGAATGCTGCAATAATAACTAAACTTAAGAGAATTAACTAAAGGTAAAAAATGTGAGCAAAGACCATATAATACTGAATTGAGTATATTGAAAGATAAAACATTATCAATTATGAACAATAAGCCTCAATGAGACCTGAATCAAACCAACATGGAATTCAAACTTAATTACAATTTAAATTGAATAATAAAGAACTTAGAAACTAAGTATTTTGAAACTTCAATTGAATGATGATGAATTCAAAACCCAAGTTAACTTGATTGAAACTTGAATTAAAATAGATAGTACAGAAATTAAATAAACTTTCAATAAGTGAACAGTAAAAAATATTATGAATAATAATTGAATAAATTTGAATAACAATTGATATCCCTTGATTAATGGATAGTGTTGAAATTCATAAAATGGCAGCTTATGGCATTCAATAAGCTAGCTCAATCATAGAAATATAAATTCATGAAATGTAGGTTATGCAGCCTAATCCTCAAATTGTAATTTTATATTCAAGTAGGCCAATAAGTAGTACATAAATAGGCCATAAATAGTACAATTGCAGTAGTAGCAATGCTACTTTCAAAGATATAAATAATAATAAACAAAATATGAGGTGAGTAGGGTTACTGAATGTAAAATGTAGTATTATGAATGTTTATTTTGATAAGAATTGCCTAAATTACAAAAATATAACCTGAATTTCATCAGAATACTTGAATGTTCAAGGTTAAATGCTTAATTGAAATGTAAATTGTAAATTGAATTTAACTTGAACCTCATCTGGATGCTTGTTTGAAAATTAAACTGTAACTTATACTGCAATTGAAATATGAGCTGTAAAACTCAATATATCCGAAAACCTATTTGAGTGGTAAAGTATTGATGATTAAGAATGCCTAATTGTTTGAAATGCAAACTATAAAATCGACTATAACCTATAATATTTATTTGAATGTTTATACTATGTTGAAACAAATACCAAATTCACAAAAATACAGAACATGAATTACTTATAGGTACTCATCTGAAAATCATGATTGTCAGCAACAGCCTTGGGCAATAGCAATAATTCAGCCAACTGAGCTGAGATTCACAGGCCAAAATACACTGGCTAATTCACTGTGTGATTCACTGAATAATTCACTAGGTGATTCACTGGATAACTCATAGGCCAAATAGTTTAAAATCTTCTTTGAATTGGTGCAAAATGTAAGATCCTGTGGTTATGAGTTTCCTATGGTTTTTGATTGTTAATGTATGGGTTTGAAGTTTGATTGTTGATGTATGGGTTTGGAGTTTGATTGTTGATGTATGAGTACTTGAAATAGTTCAAATCTCTCCAAAAAAAAAATGATGAAATAATATTCAATTTGAATGCTCAAATAATAGATGATGGAAGCTATCAATTGCTTGTAATGAGACTGATGAAATGTTCATTGAAAAATCTTGATGAATGAAAAAATCCCTAAGGATTCCATGCATGAAAATGAAAACCTAACATACCTGATGAAGGTTAGGCCGAGAATGAGGAAAATATGGAAAACATGATTTAATTAATTTCAAACTGAGCAGTGTGCGAAATAGTGAGCAGTCCTGGTATCCACGTGTGTTTGAAAATTATACTACCAACCTCAATAAACTAATATGAATTTAGTAACAGATACAAAATAATGATACTAGGGAATGATAAAAATATGTTTTGATAATAATTATATAAATGAATTATGTTTTGTTTAAATCTATCTAAATGAATATTAAATTAACTTAAATAAATGAGACAGCTGTAAGCATATCAGCTGTGCAGACAATGTGAGAAAGTTTAAGCTAGTAGCCACTAGATGTCGGTAACATAGTGCAGACGACCTAAAGAAAGGAAGCTTGTAGAAGTCAGTGAAATCTGACATAAACTCCCCACCGTTGCAGAATTTGACAGAAAGCTCTGCAACAAAATAACTGAAAAAATATGTCAGATGAACTAGACATCCTCATCCTCCTCCATGGGTAATGGGGCAATGCTTGAAATGGCACGTTTGAAAGTCCCTAGCTCAGTAAATACACTTACAACTCGTATCTTGTTATCAGCAGCTGGAAATACTTCTACAATGCGACCCAATTTCCATCCTGTAGGCATAGTGCCAGGGTCCTTAAGTAGCACTAGTGTGCCAATTTGAATGTTGGGTGAGGATGATGTCCATTTTGAACGTTTTTGAAGGGTATTCAAGTATTCATCAGACCAACGCTGCCATAGCTCCTTGGTATATTCAGAAAGACGGTTCCAACGCTGGAGAAAGTTGATATGTTTTTCATTACTGGACCTTGACGGAAGTGCTGTCAGGGGGCGGCCAATTAGAAAGTGTCCAGGTGATAGGTATTCCAGGTCATGAGGATCTTCAGACATACGAACCAGTGGTGTAGAATTGAGGATAGCTCCTATATTAGCTGCCAAAGTACATGTTTCTTCAAGGTTCAAGATTTGCTTCAATGTGTTGCGTTTGAATATATTCTTGAAGCTCTGGATAGATCGTTCCCAAAGCCCCCCAAAGTGTGGTGCCCTGGGTGGGATGAACAGCCACTGAACTTTCCAAATCGAAGCTGAATCTTGCAATATTTTTTGATTTTGTGGAGATTGTAGAAATTTGAACAAATCTTGCAGCTCATTGTTTGCTCCTTGAAATGTAGTGGCATTGTCAGAATGAATTGCATGAGGAATCCCACGAATAGACATGAACCGTGTTAAAGCTGCTAAAAAGGTCTTGGTTGAGAGATCAGTGACAACCTCCAAATGAACTGCACGGGTTGCCATACAAATGAATAATGCAATATATCCCTTGACAATGGTTTTAGACTTGGGGCCACCAAGACGAATAGGAATAGGACCCATGTAATCAAGACCGCAGTTGAAGAAAGGAGATTCAAAATTCACTCGAGAGGGGGGAAGAGCTCCCATAATCTGTGCTGAGCGAAAGTGTGTGAATCGAAAGCATTTTTGACAATTCTTCAGGATGCTTTTGATAGTACGTCTAGCAGAAGGTATCCAAAAACGTTGAACAAGTGAAGTCATTGTTGCTTGAACACCTGCATGATGCAACAAACAATGAGTAGAACGGATTAAGGCAGAGGTAAATTTGTGTTTTTTTGGAAGTAGAATTTGGTGCTTATAATCAAAGGAGATTTCAGCATTTTGTAAACGACCACCTACGCGAATCAATCCATCAGTGTGTACAAATAAGGACAAGGACCTGTAAGGACTATTAATTGCCAATTCCTCACCCTTCTGAAGCAATTTCAATTCATTACTGTAGACTTCTTGTTGAACCACCTTGAGAAGCTGATTTTCAGCAGCCTCAATTTCATCAATTGAGAGTGGACCAATAAGCCTTTCAGTAGGATGACTGAGGTTGTATTTGTAGCAGTACATAAGCAGTAGCTCTAATCATTTTGTGACTAGAAGAACAAGTGCAAAATAACATAGAAAGAGGAGACTCTACTTCATTGTTAGCCAGACAAATGTTGCCAGGATGTGGCAAAATAATGTTTGAACAAAATGAGGTCCAAATTTCAGTGGGTTTGGAAAGCCAACTGGGACCATGAAACCATAAATCAGTATTGATAAGTTCACTTGGAGTGCACCCACGTGAAATGAGATCAGCTGGATTGTCAGCAGTTTTGACATGATTCCAACTATATTGAGAGGTAGTCTCCTGAATTTCTGCTACTCTCAATGAGACAAAAATGTTTTTCCTGTCTGGTGGAGACTGAATCCAAGAACATACAACCTTTGAATCCGACCACAAGAAAACATTAGACACTGGAATATTCAGAGATTTGAGAGCATTTAGAACCTTAACAATAAGACGTGACAAAATTAAAGCAGCGCACAATTCCAAACTTGGAATTGACAGAGGTTTAAGTGGTGCAACTCTGGATTTGGAACACAATAAGTTGGTAGAAACTGAGTCATTATGCACAGAGCGAACATAAACACATGCCCCATATGCAGAAATACTTGCATCTGAAAAACCATGTAGCTGAAATGAGGCCACATTATTATTTGCTAAGACATGACGTGGAATTGAAATTTTTGCAATTTCAGGGAGCTGATGAATTATTTTTAGCCATTGACACAGAACATCATTCGGAAGAGTATCATCCCAATCCAATTTCAGGAGCCATAGTTTTTGGAACAATATTTTTGGTACAATAATGATTGGTGATATCAATCCTAATGGATCAAATATGGATGCCACACAAGAAAGAAATTCTCTTTTTGTGAAAGAAGTTTTTTCAACTAATTGATTGACATTTGAAGAAATAGACAGATGATCAGAGGATGAATTCCATAAAAGTCCAAGGGTTTTAGTAAAATTGTCGTCAGAATCAGATATTGCTTTGATTTCAGCAGTTTCCACCAAGTTATCAGGTAAGGATTTTAATAGCTCCGGTGAATTTGACATCCATTTGCGTAGCTCAAAACATCCTTTGTTGAGGGTGTCAAGTATTTGTTGTGATAAATCAATAGCCTCTGTGACAGATGAAGTACCAGTTATTAAATCATCCACGTAGAAATCATTTTGAATGACTGAATAAACAAGTGAGTCTGGGTTAGCTTCCAATTCTGCAATTCTGTTGAGAGTGCGAGTGGCTAAAAAGGCTGCAGGAGCTGTGCCGTAAGTAACTGTATTTAACTGAAATTGCTGAAGTGGCTGAGATGGATCCTCACGCCAGAGAATTCTGTGGAAATTTCGGTCATTAGGATTCAAAACAACTTGCCGATACATTTTTGAAACATCTGCCTTCATTGCAATCTTATGCATGCGAAAACGCAGTACAATGTCAAATAATTCTGATTGCACTGTATGACCCTTATACAGTGTGTCATTGAGAGATAAACCGGATGATGACTTGGCACTGGCATCAAAAACAACTCGCATCTTAGTTGTTGTGGAGTCGGGCTTAAATACCGGATGGTGCGGAATAAAAAATGTTTTTTCATCGTTGGTAGCTGTGGGCACCAAAGACATATGACCCAAGTCTTGATATTCACGCATGAAATCTATGTATTGAGCCTTCAAATCAGGCTGCTTAGACAGCCTTTTCTCAAGTGAATGAAGACGTTTGGTTGCTTGAAATTCTGATTGACCTAATGCAAGTATATTATCCTTTCGTGGTAATGATACAACAAATCTACCACTGTCCAATCTGGTGGTGTGTTCTAGATAGTGCTCTTCTACCTTCAGAACATCTGGAGAGGCTGCAATGTGTGATGTGACTTCTTCCAACTTCCAGAATTTTTCAAGCTGTACAGAGACATCCAAATTGGAAACGAAGTTTGAAATGACTGCTTGCTGGCCTTTATTAGTGTCAAGAGTTGATGGTGAATCAACTGCCCCAAATATTACCCAACCAAATTTACTATTTTGGATTATAAGTGAGCCAGTTGAAGTTGCTATCCTTTCTGAATTCATGACAGCAGCAAATACTGAAACTCCTAAAAGTAGATCAATATTCTTGGATTTGTGGAAGTTTGGATCAGCAAGTCTGATATTTGAAGGAATATGACAATTTGCAATATCAACATTGACATGTGGAACATTACTTGAAATGTTGTCAACAACAATACATTTTTGTAGGGTAGACCAGGCTTGGTCAGCTGATCTCACTTCTATTGAATGAGCAATAGTAGAAGTTGATTGATTATTACCAATGCTGCTAATCACACTATCTATGTGAAGTGGAGGCAATGCTAATTTAGAGGCTAATCCTTTGGTCACAAGACAGCAATTTGATCCTGAATCAAGAAGACATTGACATTTGACTAATTCACCCTTTGAATCCACAACTAAAACTTCTGCTGTAGGCATCAAAGCTATTTCTGATTTATGTTGATCATGTGTGGATAGGGTGGTGTTTATATGAGTGACCACTGAAGGTGGATTGTGTAAAGAGTGCATGTTGTCTGAATCTATTTTTTTGTTTGTTGTTGCTGAATTCATAGTTTGCAAAGAATTTCCCATCAGCAAAGATTGGTTTCCAGTTGTGGATGCTTTATTTATGCTTGAAACTCCATTTTGTTGAGAAGAGGATTGAATGCTATTTGAAATAACTGTATTCTTACCAGAAACCTTACTTGGCTGATTGTATGAATCATGGAGTAATGAATGATGTCGTTTGCCACATTGCTTACAAGCACCTGTGCAAATGTGTCCAGCAGAATAGGACCTGAAGCAGTTAACACAAAGGCCCTTTGCCTTTATGGCATCTACCTTTTGTGCAACCGGAAGTTTAGCAAATAGCTGGCAAGTAAAAGCATTATGTGAATGATCCTTGCAGAATAGGCAAGCACGTGAAGTCTGAAAGCTATGTACATTATTAGTATTATTATTATTTGATAATGGACGACTAACTTGCTGTTTAAAGTTTGGAGCATTCCAAGAAGTGTTTGGGTTGTTATTTGTTTTTTGTGTATTTTGAACATTTGCTGAATTGTTTGAGGATACTGCATCTAGTACCTTGCATTGAGTTTCTAAGAAACTCCATAAGCTGTCTATAGTAGGAATAGTATCTACTGATGATTTCTTTTCCCATTCACGTAGTAAGTTTGAATCAAGCTGTGAAGTGATTTTATGCATATAAAGCAGATCTTTTATTTCAACATCTAACTTCAGAGACTCTAATGCATTTATATGAGATTTCATACTGTCTATGAATGCTCTTAATGATTGAGAACAATTTTTCTTCAATAATGGTGGAGATTCAATCCCTACAATGTGGGTATTTGCAATTAATCTTGTGTTATCATATCGTTCTGTGAGCAAATTCCAAGCCAGTGAAAAATTTTCATTACCTGGTGGAATGTTTTGAACACGAGCAAGGGCCTCACCTTTAAGGCTTTGCTTCAAATAGTAGAATTTAGTTGCTGGTGACAAATTTTTGTTGTCTATGATTATGTTTGAAAAGGTTGCCTTGAACTCTAACCAAGTGTCAAAGGCACCTGAAAAAACAGGTAATGGTACCTGTGGAAGCTGAAAACCCTGATACATGGGCATGAGTTGTTGTGCTGCTTGCACATTATGAATGGGGCTGCTGCCCAATTGATTCAACATAACAGGTGATTGAGGGGTAGGTACAATTGAATCACACACCTTAGCTGGTTGCTGCTGTAAATCATGAGATTTTAGAGTTTCATTAATTTTAGCCTTAAAATTAATAATTTTGTTGATGATAGCAAAATGCTCATCATCACTTATGTCTTCTGAAGTTAATTGAATACTAACTTCATCATATTTCTCTTCAATTTTGGAGAGTTTGGTTTTTACTACTGATAATTGCTGATAAGTATTTTCATCAACCACTACAAAATCAATGAAATTGTCATGAAGCCAAGTCAGCTCTCTGACAATACCCTGCCTCATCAAAAGTGGGTTGGGTGAACGACCTTTAGGAGGCATAATGAAAGATACTAGGTCTAAATACAAAGAATATGAAATACTAAATAAAAATACAAAAAATAATTAATATGCAATAGATACTAAAAACAATATTATATGGTCTGTTGATTTTAATTAATTTTATCCAAGGTCGCAAATACAAAAAATCCGGCCCAGAAGGACCATAACAAATGTTATACACCAAAAGAATGAGCGTGGACTTGAGATATAAAATAGGTATAGTTACCAAACTGGTGCATGTACATTTGGTTCCTCGATAACCAGTAATTTATTTGGTGAAATATTACCAAGATAATAATAGGAGGACCAGGGTTGTGAGTCCAATACTGGAGCCAAAACCAATGAATGAAATTGTGGAATCATGAGCAATAATTCCACAATTTATATGAGAGCAGAATGCTGCAATAATAACTAAACTTAAGAGAATTAACTAAAGGTAAAAAATGTGAGCAAAGACCATATAATACTGAATTGAGTATATTGAAAGATAAAACATTATCAATTATGAACAATAAGCCTCAATGAGACCTGAATCAAACCAACATGGAATTCAAACTTAATTACAATTTAAATTGAATAATAAAGAACTTAGAAACTAAGTATTTTGAAACTTCAATTGAATGATGATGAATTCAAAACCCAAGTTAACTTGATTGAAACTTGAATTAAAATAGATAGTACAGAAATTAAATAAACTTTCAATAAGTGAACAGTAAAAAATATTATGAATAATAATTGAATAAATTTGAATAACAATTGATATCCCTTGATTAATGGATAGTGTTGAAATTCATAAAATGGCAGCTTATGGCATTCAATAAGCTAGCTCAATCATAGAAATATAAATTCATGAAATGTAGGTTATGCAGCCTAATCCTCAAATTGTAATTTTATATTCAAGTAGGCCAATAAGTAGTACATAAATAGGCCATAAATAGTACAATTGCAGTAGTAGCAATGCTACTTTCAAAGATATAAATAATAATAAACAAAATATGAGGTGAGTAGGGTTACTGAATGTAAAATGTAGTATTATGAATGTTTATTTTGATAAGAATTGCCTAAATTACAAAAATATAACCTGAATTTCATCAGAATACTTGAATGTTCAAGGTTAAATGCTTAATTGAAATGTAAATTGTAAATTGAATTTAACTTGAACCTCATCTGGATGCTTGTTTGAAAATTAAACTGTAACTTATACTGCAATTGAAATATGAGCTGTAAAACTCAATATATCCGAAAACCTATTTGAGTGGTAAAGTATTGATGATTAAGAATGCCTAATTGTTTGAAATGCAAACTATAAAATCGACTATAACCTATAATATTTATTTGAATGTTTATACTATGTTGAAACAAATACCAAATTCACAAAAATACAGAACATGAATTACTTATAGGTACTCATCTGAAAATCATGATTGTCAGCAACAGCCTTGGGCAATAGCAATAATTCAGCCAACTGAGCTGAGATTCACAGGCCAAAATACACTGGCTAATTCACTGTGTGATTCACTGAATAATTCACTAGGTGATTCACTGGATAACTCATAGGCCAAATAGTTTAAAATCTTCTTTGAATTGGTGCAAAATGTAAGATCCTGTGGTTATGAGTTTCCTATGGTTTTTGATTGTTAATGTATGGGTTTGAAGTTTGATTGTTGATGTATGGGTTTGGAGTTTGATTGTTGATGTATGAGTACTTGAAATAGTTCAAATCTCTCCAAAAAAAAAATGATGAAATAATATTCAATTTGAATGCTCAAATAATAGATGATGGAAGCTATCAATTGCTTGTAATGAGACTGATGAAATGTTCATTGAAAAATCTTGATGAATGAAAAAATCCCTAAGGATTCCATGCATGAAAATGAAAACCTAACATACCTGATGAAGGTTAGGCCGAGAATGAGGAAAATATGGAAAACATGATTTAATTAATTTCAAACTGAGCAGTGTGCGAAATAGTGAGCAGTCCTGGTATCCACGTGTGTTTGAAAATTATACTACCAACCTCAATAAACTAATATGAATTTAGTAACAGATACAAAATAATGATACTAGGGAATGATAAAAATATGTTTTGATAATAATTATATAAATGAATTATGTTTTGTTTAAATCTATCTAAATGAATATTAAATTAACTTAAATAAATGAGACAGCTGTAAGCATATCAGCTGTGCAGACAATGTGAGAAAGTTTAAGCTAGTAGCCACTAGATGTCGGTAACATAGTGCAGACGACCTAAAGAAAGGAAGCTTGTAGAAGTCAGTGAAATCTGACAAATAATATGATTTCGTATTTTCATCTCTCTCCATATGATCAACTGTTATCATGTAATACCGGCCTTAATAAATTTGAATATATAATCTGTCAAAGCAAAGAAGACACTCTGGCAAGATGGGAAAATTATTTAATACTATTTATTGATGCAATTGCGACTTGATAGCAAGTATTTTAAGCAAAGGTGATGGTGAGTGAGTGAATTATGATGTTTACATGGTGAATTTTCTATTTAATATTATTGAATGACTCAAGCTAAGCCAATGTTTGTTCAAAAATTATCAATTTGACCTCAAATTGTAGGAAACAATTTGATCTACTTTTAAGATCACATTTATAATTCTTGAACAAATATTGACCAAGGCTGGAGTCATTTTCCCATCGACTTGCCAGAGGGTCTTCTTTGT
This sequence comes from Sogatella furcifera, assembly GCA_017141385.1. NCBI lineage: Eukaryota > Metazoa > Arthropoda > Insecta > Hemiptera > Delphacidae > Sogatella > Sogatella furcifera. Next base: position 30,794,667 of record CM029555.1, on the reverse strand, counting down.
TTGGACAGACTATACCGGTAGTCTATATGCAATGAATTTTTTTTTAATGTGAATCAGTAAAATATAAAGCTAATTTAATACATTTTCTAAAAATGTAATTACATTACTATAAAATACTTTTCGAAGTATTTATTTATTTACTTGTTAAAAAGACCACGAAGCATACCTATACATTTATTTCTATATTTTAGAATTTGACAAATTTTGCGAGGCTCATATAAAGCCTATTGCAACAAAACATTACACAACCTGTTACAATCGTTGAATTTCCAGGTAAAATAACAAAAGAGTAGAATATTTTTGATTGAAAGAAATCAATAGAACCATATGATTAATTAGAAATTTATAATAATTGAAAATTGGAATAAAATAGAAATATAAGTTAAATACTAACAATAATCATAGTAAAAATTGTAAGAAATAAAAGTAAATATAGATTGGTGATTTACAATGGTATAGAATTCAAAAATATATAATTAAATATTATAGCTTATTTTACAGCCCAACTCAAAATGTACGCGGTCATTTTTGTATTAATCTGTAAAATAACACGTTATAAGTCATGATTTATAGGCCTAGTCTGTAAGTTACATTATAATTTATTAGCTGGACCCCATTTCATGAGGATTTTCAAGCATTAAGTTCAATTAAACTTTCATTATACGTCAATACTATTAATAGGTCTAGTCTATACATAATATATCATAATTATCAAGCTGGACACCGTTTAATTAACATTATCAAGCATTATTTTTCAATGAAACTTTTTGAAGTGGAACACAGTAATTTTACAAAAATAATAGCAATGCTTTTTTGTTCAAAAGACTTTTTATGGCCCACTCTGTAGATCAAATATACATAATAGATTAGTGTATGAAGCTACAAAAAAATTATAGAAGGGTACTTCTACGATAATTTTTCCTTCATTAATTTATAGGCCTATCGGGATTCATTTTATTTATTTATTTATTCATGTACCGTATATGAGGCTTTGGAGGCTAGATAATATAGTTCTTTGAGAATAATGAAAGTATGTGTAACTTACCTTACAAAATAAATGTGAAATAGTTCATTCCTCTCACTATTAACTCAATTCATTTATTTATTTAAGTTAGGTACTCAAACTTACTTTAATTATTAACTCAACTTATTCACTCCTCAACTTTTTATCACTACGCCGTAGCACTAATGATGAATATACAGAAAATTTCCAACAGGAAAAACAAACACCCAGTACAACGAAGCACTACATTATTATCATGATCATTCAAAAAACGAACACGAAGTTTAGTGCGGCTGAGCTATAATCTGTCCAAGCAAAGAAGACATTCTGGCAAGATGGGAAAATGACTCCAGCTCGGTCAATGTTGGTTCAAAAATGATTAATTTAGCCTCAAATTGTAGAGCAGAATGTTCTCTACAATTTGAGATCAAATTTATTAGTTTTGAACCAATATTGATCGAGCTGGAGTCATTTTCCCATCTTGCCAGAATGTCTTCTTTGCTGCGACAGACTTTACCTTGAGAGCTGTTTGTTTACTAGTGAGTGAGTGCTCAACCAGTCAGTCATTGAGTGGCGAATATGTTGCTCTCTTCAAATGATTGCTGTGTTGATTATTTGGTGTGGGATGGATGTAAAAATGAAAGGCTCCGAAAGAGAAGGAAGAGAGAGTGAGAGAGGATGATAATGAGGAAGAGAGGATAATGGATCCAGAGAGTGAGTGAAATCTCCGGAGAGTGAGTGAGAAAGAGAGGATAAAGAAGAGAAACTGAGAAAGAGAGGATAATGGAGAGAGAAAGAGAGGATAATGAGGTGAGAGTGAGAAAGAGATGATAACGAAGTGAGAGACTGAGAAAGAGAGTATAATGAAGAGAGGAAGAGGTAGTGAGGATGATGAAGCAAGAGTGAGAAAGAGAGGATAACGAAGAGAGGCTGAGAAAGAGAGGGTAATGAAGAGAGAAAGAGAGGATAATGAAGTGAGAGTGAGAAAGAGAAGATAATGAAGAGAGAAAGAGTTAGTGAGAAAGAGAAGATAATGAAGAGAGGAAGAGGTAGAGAGGATGATGAAGCGAGAGTGAGAAAGAGATGATAATGAAGCGTGACTGAGAAAGAGATGATAATGAAAGGGAAGGCAGAGATAGAATAAGAGAGAGGTTATTATTTGTAAGAGAGTAAAAGAGAATTAAGAAGAGAATAGGTAAGAAGAGACAGTGAGAGTGAGGAAGAGTTCGAGTGAGTTTGTATATGTGTAATTATGGAAGAGAGAAACATCAAAAAAAGTTAGGAATTATTAAGTACGGAAACGTGAGATGAACTTAGAGAGAAGAGGAAAGAGATAAATGACCAAGAGAAAGAGTGAGAGAGAGTGAGTGTGTGAGTGGATTTGAAGAGAAATAGAGGGAGGAGCATGAAAAAGAGGAAAAATTGAAAGCTCAATTTGCACTCGCAGAAGAATAAATTGGACTGGATGGATTGGAATTTTGGTTGACCTAAAACTTTGTTAAAATTTAATTAGTTCTTATTATGGCAATGAACGTATTTCAGACATTTTTAGTTTATAAATCGAGTGGAAGATAAGGAAGAATTAGATAGAGTTGTGAGGATTTCATGTTGAGAATGAGTATGATATTTGTGTAGAGATATACAGAGTGGCTCATAAGTCAGTTGACAAATACGCATTTACAGAGTGTTTCAGGAGGAATGTGCAATAATTCTCAGGCTGATTCCTTACACCAAGTAGACAAAAAAGTTCCATGGGACCATCCCCCCAAAACGCTTTGTTACTGAGATAACAATGGCGGAAAATTGATATTTTTCAAAATATATTAATTTTTCTAATTTTTTAGAGGCTTTAGTGAGGTTCTAAAATAATTAATTCCTATGTAAAATTAGCTGAGGAATTCAATGAAACCAGTTCATTTGTAACTTTAACGGATATTGAGATAATTGAAAAAATATGCTAAAAAACGCCATTTAAGGGTTATAACTGGATAAGGAATCATAAAATTGTATTTTTTATTAATGGAAGTTGAAGAGAGCCGGATTCTAAAGGAAAAGTTAAATGGTGGCGCTTGTGTAAATCTTACCCAAATCTCAGAAATAGCGATCAAAAATCGCAAAATCGCTACTAAACACAAATTCATCACTTTTGTCAATTTTGCGATTTTTGATTGCCATTTCTGAGATTTGGGTAAGATTTACACAATCGCCGCCATTTACGTTTTTCTTCAGAATCCGGCTCTCTTCAACTTCCATTAATAAAAAATACAATTTTATGATTCCTTATCCAGTTATAACCCTTATTGTTGAAAAATGGCGTTTTTTAGCATATTTTTTCAATTATCTCAATATCCGTTAAAGTTACAAACTTGGAACCGGTTTCATTGAATTCCTCAGCTAATTTTACATTGGAATTGATTATATTATTAAAACCTCACTAGTCTCTAAAAAATTAGAAAAATTAACATATTTTGAAAAATCTCAATTTTCCGCCATTGTTATCTCGTTAACAAAGCGTTTTTGGGGGTTGGTCCCATGGAACCTTTTTGTCTACTTGGTGTAAGGAATCAGCCTAAGAAGTATTGCACATTCCTCCTGAAACACCCTGTATTTACCATAAGTTGGAAATTGTTAGCGTCAACTGACTGTAGGTGTAGGTGTAGATGGTGGTATGGTTTATGAATGGAATTTAATTAAGTGAGTAGGCCTACGGTATTTGCTGATCGACTGTGTTCGAAACAAAATATTCAATGTAATAGCAGAAGAAGAATCTCATGTTGAGTCTCAATGTATTTCATTGCCATTATGCTGGAAAACACTTTGAGTACCGTAGTTGTGAAAAATAAAATAATAAATTTCATTTATTATGTTGGAAAACTTTCCACAACTTGAGGTAACCAAGAGATAAGAGCAAAAGACTTAATTACAATTCAAGTAGGTTGGATATGTAAACTGAGAAGAAAGGATACAGTGAGGCTGTACTAGAAGGAAAATAAAGGAAAAATATTATAATCTATGGCTTTTGCATTGACAGCTTTAAGCTTTCAAATGTTAGAAATTCATTGAAATAAAAGTGAATTCATTCACAGAAAAGTTGAAGTTTATTGAATAAATTAATAAGAATTCATTAAACAAGCTGTAGTATTTTTTTTGTGTGACAAGAAAGCTTTCCTATGAGGAAAATTGACATCTATTCCATAACAATATGTAATAAAAGTCGTTTCATTATTTCATCGTTGATTGAATACAAGTCATGAATATTTCAACACTTTAATTAAGTGAGTTATTATTTTAAACTTGAATTATCAATCATATTGGAATTGGAGGAGAAGCATTAGTTTTGAAGGTGAAGCTCCAGATTTAGTTCTTTCAAGTTGAATAATTAATAACGTATATGATGATAAATAATTAAGCTAATGTGTGGTTTATTAACAGTTCATGTGAATTAAGTTGTAAATATATTTAATAATATTTCGCTTCAAAAATATCGTTCAAATCATCGAATTGTCCCACAATATAATTTCATAATATTGCAACACACAAATTGATACCATTCAATATAATAAAAAAAAACGTTGTAGAAGCCGTTCAAGTAGCCTACCTACTATATTACCTACCTGTATTTATTAATGTCCGCTGAGTTCTGAGAAAATTTCAACTAGCAAATAGGCCAAATGTTTTCCTTAATAATTTGCAGAGCAAACCAAGCTTGCTAATCTCTCAACCGGTTCTAGAGAGTCAATCATTTACAGTCCAGCTTCATTTGAAAGCTCAAACTTGGTATAGTCTGTCCAAGCAAAGAAGATATTTTGGCAAGATGGGAATATGACTCCAGCTCGTTCAATATTGATCCAAAAATTATACATTTGGCTTCAAATTGTAGATCAGAATGTTTCCTACAATTTGAGACCAAACTTATAATTTTTGAACCAGTATTGACCGAGCCGCAGTTATTTTACAGTTTTGCCAGAATGTCTTCTTTGCTTGAACAGACTATACCGGTAATCATTTGGAGTTCTAAGATTGAGATAACTTCTTATTTTTTATTAGATGGTTGTATGAGATGAAATAACATGGGGCAACATTAATCTGTTTTTCTAGTGAAATAACTTCTTATTTTTCATTAGATGATTGCATTAGCTGAAGCAACGTGCGAGGTCAAATTATCCTAATGTGAATGAGATACTCATATAACTCATCTATTTCTACTGGACTAATAAAAGGTTATTGACTTTTGTTTAATTTTTGGCCTCGAAATAACACAATATTATCATGATGTATTCTTACTTTAGAATTAGTGCCTCGGCATGTGAATGGTTCAATCTTGAAACGTAAATTCGGGATACAAACTTCATTTCATTATTTTAAAAAAGTAAGTAAGTAACCTAGGCCTACTATTGTATTACATGTAACTACATTATCTCATGTAGTACGGTAGCAAAATTTTAATTCATTTCCCTTCTACAGAGCTTCTCGCTTATTCTAGCTCAAACACTTCCTAAACTCAATCCCGGACATTCTAAAAAATAATAATTAATCATTCAATATAGAAGATTATAATATTTTAAAGAAAAATTGACTGTATAATCACATGGGAAGAAGATATGTTTGAAAATTTAATAATAGGAAAATTGACTCATGGAAATTAAATACATATTTGTTGAACAATTACATTGAGGAAAGAAAACCCTAGAAGAAAGCCTCAGTTACATTGAAGAAAGAAAAACATTGAAGAAAAATAACCTCAAATTATCACATCGATTGTCATTTGAGTGCTCGGCTGACAATTATGTGATAAATTGTGAAAATTGGCAATAATTTGAAAATTAACTAGCTAAAAAATCAATCATGAAAAATTTCACTTTTGTTTGTGTTGATAAACAAGCTGTCACTGATTAATTGAACAATATCTTCCAGTTCATAAAATTGACATTGACAACAGGCAATTCAAATTTACATACCAATTGAACACTTTTCAGCTCAGAATATTGACATTGACATAATTATGTCAATTCAAATTTTGAAGATAAAGTGGGAATGAAATTTTTAGCTGATCAATATTATATTATTGTTCAGTACGGTAGGTTATTGTAGTTCTTGAAAACATTTGCCACTTGAACTGAATTTTATTAATGTATTGAAAACTTGAGATATCAAATATCTAGACTATAAATTAATCACATTCAAGCTCCTCTCAATAATATTATATTCTATATTGGTATAGTTTGTCATCTTGAACTTGAATTTGAAGGAATGAATAGAAAATTATACAGATTTGAAATAAATAAATCGATTTTTATTATTTCAATTTTATTAAAGTTATAGAACTACTACACTGTTTACTGCTAGTCCCTTTCATCCTATCATCAAGGCTTGTCTTACTATAAAAACTTAAATATAATCAAAAGGATATAAAGTAAGTTGAATAAAAGTAAAGTAAAATAAAGTAATTAAAATAAAAAATTAATTGAAAGGAAATTTTCAATTAATTATTATTCTTGTCAGTGTAATTATATAAATTTTCAAGGCGGTTATATAGTGATATCAAAATGATTCACTCTAACAATTTAGTGAATTTTTTAGACTTTTTCTCCAAATAGAATTTATATATGTTGCATGAGTTTTTGTCCAACATATATTGGTAGAGCTAGTTTCTATGTTTAAATAATACAATATATTACTCAATATTGATTCACAATGAAACTCAGTCTTTTATATACAGTTATTTATTATTATTATTTCCCCCATTTATCCTCAAATAACATCAGTTATAGCACAACTCAAATGAAAACTATATCTACATTGAGTGGTATAGCAGTATAATAATTATTATAGAGACAGAACTAATTCTCAATTTCCTTCTCAGATTGTATCACCTATGACACTAGTCTTGACCTTGAGTTGACACCAGTGAGATTAATTTGACCTTGACCACTCAAATAACATTTTTCTTGACCTTGAGTGGTACACAGTAGCAGTATTAGAACTTCTTTCCCTGATTATATTATTATCACTACAGTACAAGACTCGACCTTGAACCGACACCGGTAAGATACCCTTGACCTTGACCATGACCTTGAGCACGGCTAGGCGGGAGGACCAGTTTGACAATGCACTGCCTTCGCCACCAGGATCGCCACTGGTACATGTGATGATGGGTGCGTAGCATTAGCCAAGACAGGTAGGCCATGTCCAGTGTGGCCATCATGCTAACTGCCAACAGCGCTACAAATCTGGTTGATGTCATTTCGCCCGGCTAGAAAAAAATGTAAAATTCTGGATTAGAAAATTATATGATTTTGTTTGTTTGTTTGTCAATGGCGCAACAGCCCTATGAAAGGCCTAGGCCTACCAGCTGGTTGCCAGTTTCATATTCACCAAACTATACAGTCCATCCAAGCAAAGAAGACACTCCGGCATGACAGGAAAACGACTCCAGCCCGGCCAATACCGCCACAAAAGCCATAAATTCTCAAAAGAACCCACAGCCCCCGAACCAACACCGACCAAGCCGAAGCCACCCCCACCCTGCCAGAATGCCCTCCCAGCCCGGAAAGAAAATACAGCAGGCGAATAATCATCAACCAGGATAGAAGTAACGTGTGGTTAGCACGTCGAACCTCTCAACCATAAGCCAGTCTTCACAACCAAGTGAAGATGCAGAACATGCAGTTAATCAGTGATCAGTCTTTACTAACGACAGCTAATCTCCCAAAGGAGGGAAAAATGATTAGTTCACAATAAATATTTATCTAAATAGATTTTTCTACTATCTTTTTATTACCAATAATCAATGATTTATAATTTATTTACAAGATTAAAATAGAATGAGACAAAGTCTCTTCATCCCTATTTTTATCAGTTGATATTAAAAGTGAAGGTATCTTTTCATTTTAAGCTTGAATTTGGACAATTTTTTCACAACTAAAGGTGAACTTGGGAAAATATATTTCGAATACTTGGAAGGTTGCTGTAGAACTAAAAAAGAACAAGAAATTTATGAGTAATATAAAATAAAAAAGTAGACTAATATTATTTAAAATACTATTAAATTCCACTAAAAATTTTGAAAAAATAGATAGACTTTCATGAAATGACTGCAGTTGACTTAAATTCACTCAATGTACCGGTATTTTCATCCATTTATATTTTTAATCAATAGATTTTCATACACAATATTCAAAGTATGAAAATTTGCTCCCTGCTCTTTAGTCCAATACGACAGTATATCTCCAAAAAGTGAGAATTATTTTTCATCAATCCACTATTATGATAAAAATGATTTTTATACCTGTCGCCAAAAAATAAGGCGGTTTCGTCTGCTCCTTGTGCACTCCAACAGCTGATTTTGTTTGTTTGTTTTTAATAGCTTTCCAGAGACGCTAAACTCTCAAGTATAAGTTATCTCTCAAATAGAAATTGTCAAAAAATGATGTTGTCAATATAAGAGTTTTCATTCAACTATGCCTGGATGATGTTTTGGAATCAGGAGATTGATTGATTGATTGATTGATTGCCTTTATTAAGGGCGGAGTTAGCACTCTTGGTCCTCTCTACCACACAACCCTACAACCCTAGTAGATGTTAGATGGAGAGATAGTAGATGCTTCATTTCAGCTGTTAGTAGGTTACATCACGTACAAGAGACAGTCGAAACATTTAGGCGATGTATCAGGACCTCCTGGTTGTATTTAAGTCATAGAAATAAACACACGATGAACTTTGAAAGAGTGCAAATTTTGAATACTTATACTTTGATTCTTCAATCCTTTAATACTTTCTAAATTGCTAATAATGATGCTGAATTAGTCATAAGCTGAATTTGAGTATCTTGCTGAGAAAAGTATTTTGTTTGAAGACACAGTGTCAGGTGAGATGTTTCGATACTTAATTAATTAAAGAGCACAATATTGTCTATATCACAGAAAATTTTTATTTGGTACAAACAATTGTTTGGTATACTGATGATGATGTAAACATATCGAAACAATTGTTTATAACAAATAAAAATGTTCTGTGATATAGACAATATTGTGCTCTTTAATCAAGTATTTTGTATTTGAAAAAACAGAAGCATTGTTTTACCAACCCTGATTTCAATTTCGTACAGATAGTAGTTTTCAGCGGCAAACATTCCCAAATAAGTGCAGACGACGGCCATTGGTGTGAAGACGAAGAACGTCATCAAATCGAGCGCCAATTCTCGGGCGTCGCGGCGACTCTCGGCGCTCTGCAGCCATTTAAACACTGACATCAGACGCCATGGGTACCTCAGAAAATCAAAGAAAGAAACATTTCAAAAATTCATACACTTTCCCATCTCATAAATTCTTTCATATGTAATAGTAAAATTGATAATAATATAATAAATAATACCAAATACTAAGAGAAAATTATACACATACCTATAAGCTTCTAATGAAATGGGAAGTGAACATACTACTTTATATAAATTATAGGTCTAGTAGAGTAGTTATTTAATTCACACAGATTGGATGGCAAAACAATCTCAATTCATCATGTAATGCCCATCTCAGTACATACTTAACCCGTTATAAATATCTAAAAATTAAGAGGAAATATTTGAATAGGAAAAATTTATACAGATAGCCATTGTTCACCTTCTGGTAAACTAAAAAGGAGAAGAGTTCAATAAATTTTTATAAATCAGTGGTTTGACAATATCGTTTTTCAATTCAATATGGATACAGTTCTTATTTGGTTTTTTCTACTTGGTAGCAGATTTGACGTCTAGTGGGATCGGACTCCCCCACTTATCAACACCTTCACAAATACTCAGCTAGTGATAGTTAATTTGCGGACAGTTTAAATATCCATGTAAATAATATTATAGGCTACTCTATTTATCGGAGAGTTCAATAGAGGCCTTTATTAATCTAGGCCTACTTTTTCAAATAATTAAAATTCAATTCAAAGTCACTTTGGTGTGCGAACAGTGGCATATCCATTTAGCCTTTTCACTTTATTTTCACTCAAATTTTGTTACCAAAAGTAGGTGTACAAACCCAATAAACAATGTGATTTTGAAAGTACAGATATAGTGAATTCTTAAATTGCAGCCAAATAGAAATTTGAGTGTAAGAAGAGAAGTTTCAAATTTTATTTTTTAAGAATTCATTCCAAATTGAAACTCACTTGAGCGTGCGAACAGTGACATATCTGGCTCCGCACAACTCACAGTAGCTGGAGTCTGATGCCGCAAGCCACGTTTCCAAACAAGAGCGATGCACGAACGACAGTGTGCCCTTACAGCGGCAGGGACTCAGCAGCGGCTCGGCGCTGCTGTCCAGGTCGTGACAGATGCGACAGAAATTAGCTGATTCGGTCGATTCTGTTGTGGTGAGCTGGGGTTGGGGGTCCTGAAGGAAAATAAAATATAAAATGATTAAAGAAAGAAAGATATCAAATGGAAAGACAAGATATATTGTCAAATCACAGATTTATTAAACATAGATGAACCAGTTTCGGTGTAGGCAAACAAAGCCGTACAGTATATAGAATATTTCGTTTTAATGACCCTCTTGTAACCAATGACCAAATCCATCATTTATTCATAGTGCGCTCTGAATATCGATATTTTTAATGGAGATGTGGTTCAATAATATCATTGATCATCATTTCGACTTGTTGCTAATACGACCTGGAACTTGTTTTACACTCTTTTGTAAAATTCAATAAAATAAACACAAATTAATATTCATTTTCATTACAGAAGTAAATAAATACTAGGCCTATCGGGTTATCATTTGTCCATGTAAGTGACATAAAATGTGTTAGTAAAGAGTACAGAAGTGCTAACAAATTGTATTTGGAGGAAAACATATATCCTCTTTGTAGAGAAAAAAATCAACCACGAACTTTGAAGTACCTACCTAGCCTATGTCCATTTTTTTAAAACCTGTTACTTCGTTTACTATGCTTGGATTGTTGTTAGAAATATGGAGAAAAAAGATAAATAGGAATAAAATATGGAAAATATATTTATAGTTGACGTTAAAAAGTTAGGCGGCTCCGTCTGCTAAATGTGCGCTCCAACAGCTGATGTTGTCAATTAGAGTTGTCATTTAGCTATGCCTATGTTGGATTACTATGCTTATTATTATATTATTATTAGCTATGCCTAGATGATGTTTTAAAAATTGAAAGAGTAAACAATAGATGCTTAACATCTACTAGGAAACCATTCAACTTTTTGGAAACAGCTATGGAAAATTTCAACTTTGATGATTACTGACATTAATGACATTTATGATGAAAACCCCAATTTTTCAACTTCAAAGGGTTAGTATTTAGAATTGAAAATCGATGTAGAGGATATAATTCCAAAGAAAAAATTACGAACGGTAAAATATTGCACAATAAAGAAAAATCAGTAAAATAAATTCAAGTACCTAGTGAATTCGAAATCTTTAGAAACAATCAAACAAATAATCATGTTAACATTGGAATTGTCAGTAGACAGTTTATACAGATTTATAAATGAAAATTATGTAATATATTTTTTAAAGAAGTATTACTTTGTAGATTAATACATAATATAACTTATTTTCATGCATTGATCTGTTTCTATTCATTTTTAAAGAAATCCCTGCAATCCACCGCGTTGCGTATCATACACCACTTGAAGCCTTTTCAAAGCCGGGCGAAATAGCATTGGGAAGATAGGAGAGTTACACAACGAACTGCTCACTTTATACACGCCTTGTTCGAGAGTATCATCTGCTCACAAGCCGATTGAAAATCTCTTCGATTTAACATGCGTTTAAATGGGGAGTCCAGCCGGGCGGAATAGCATGGGAAAGATGGGAAGATCAGACCGCGTTACGCACAGAACTGCTCGCTTGATACGGAAGACAGATTTGTTGCATTCTTAGCTTTTTAAAAGAACAGATTATTTTTCTCATGAACTCTTTTATATTTTATTGAAACTTTAAATCGAATAAGACTTATTCTGGAACTAAGCAATATCTTTCCAAGCTATTGGGTTATTCAGTATTATATTACTAAATCATCTTTTAATAAAACTTGGAAGATCTGTGAAACTGAAAAAAGATGGTTGACTTTTGATTTTATTGCTTTTAATAAGTAATCATATTCTATATCTAGTGTGTGTAAGTAATTACGTTTTTTCCTGTTCTGCAAGACTTATAAATTCTAGAAACTTACCTAGAAATCTTTTAAAGATTGCTATAATTTATTATTTATCAAAAAAATCCTAAAATTTCTTCAACCTCTTATGAAGTATTCTCTCTTTATATCATCTTTTTAATATCTATATTGTTACAAAAACACAATACATGAAAAAATGCAGCTCCTGCATCAACAAAAAATAAATATTGTTGGTGAAAAGTAAAATATATTGGTTTGGTTCATACTTTAATAGGCTTCCATTGCTGCAAATGTAACACGGGCACAAATGCTCCTAGGGTGCAATTTAGAAAACGTAGTTGAATAGTCTGTCCAGGCAAAGAAGACCCTCTGGCAAGATGAGAAAATGACTCAAGCTCGGTCAATTTTGGTTCAAAAATTATCAATTCGATCTCAAATTGTGGGAAGAAATTTGATCTACTATCAAATTAAGCCCCCATTTATAATTCTTGAACAAATATTGACCAAGCTGGAGTTATTTTCCCATCTTGCCAGAGGGTCTTCTTTGCTTAGACAAACTATAATGGAAACGAGGTTTAAGATGATTCTGTATAAGTTAGATTTGTAAGAAATTAGAGAATGATCTACTCATTTTTTAAACGATTTTAAGATGAAACATTTTTCATTGTAAAACTATTACCTCAATTTTATCCAGAGAAGTCGAAGGAAGTTGAATTTCTGAAGTTTTTCCGTCAAATTCCAAAGCTTCAACATTATTGGCGGCTATCAAGCCAGAGGTGTTAGTGTCATCCATTTTGAAAGTTCAGGCGGCTATAATCATATCCTCTGTACAATAATTTTGGTGTCTTGTGTATTGAGTGTTGCCTGTAATTAATTTTAATTAATAACATTATATTTCAATAAACCATCAATTTATCCTTCATTTGATACATTAAAAATAGATTTAAGAACTTATAATACTTATATCGTCTAGTTTGAATTCTCTATTAATAGTAACATTAAGGGATAGTTCAATAGAATCTAAATAAATAGCTGAAGCTACGTAGTACATAACTATTCAGTGTATTCTATTCTAGTAGAAATATAGTGAAATGGAATGAATGTGCAGGTCTATGGGATGATATCATATTGAAATTGATTCTCCATTATTGAGAGCAGTTTCATAATAATTTAAAAGTCTTTTAATACAGGAAAAAGAGAACATTACGAGAGATAGCAAGAAATGGATTCATCCATTCAAGTTCCACTACCATTCACCTGTATTACAAGTCTTCAAGTCAAAAATTTAAGTTAAGATGAGTTTTGGAATAAATTGATTTTGAAACATTATTGACTCTTGAAGTTATTGTGAAATGATTGTAAATTTTGTGACATTGAATATTAATTCAACTATTAACCAGTTATAGCTGTTTGTATGAAACAGCCCATGAAGGCCTTAGGCCTGCCAGCTGGTTGCCAGTTTCATATTCACTCTACTATACAACAACGGTGAATAATCATCAAACAGGTTAGAGGTAAGCAAGTTGATCCTCTCAACCATAAGCTAGCTTCCGTAACCAAGTGACGGCGTAGAACACCTCTGAATAACATTCAGTTAATCAGTTAGAGTGTAATCGATCAATTAATATTCCTCCAGAAACGGGAAACGGCTGACGTTCTTCACAAACGACAGCCAATCTTCCAAAGGAGGGAAGATTAGATAGCTAGATACTAGAGAGCTAGTTAGTGCTAAAGATTGAACGTTTTGTCTTTTTCTTGTGCGTTGAAACGTTTTATGTCTGCAAATTGTTCAACCAGTTACTGGAACATACAGTAACAGACAAGGCAGCCTTAATTTTTAGCACTACCTCTTATTATTACAACAAATCCATGAGACAAGTTGCAAACTCCTTAAGAAGTCCATGAGGGTGGCTCTGATAGTAGAAGCAGTGATACATGTTGTTATACAAATTTTTATGAGAACAGACTTGCAAAATCAAGCAAAAATCATAAGACTGATTCTATCGAGATCTGAGATGGATGGAATGTTTACATTCTATTTCACAATAATAACCTCTCAAAAACAATGATTTGTGGAAATCCAATAAAATTAATCGTCCAAATATCTATGAATATTTAGCTGAATATGTAATAAGTGAAATACAACTTATTCAATTCTTACCTGAATGTATTTTAGTGGTTTTATGTTCTAAATCACTACATAATTTTGTTTCTAAATCCTCTACAACTGAAGAAATTTTCCAAGAAAAATATTAATGTTTACTGTATACAGCTGAGCTAAGACATAGATCCTTATTATAAAGGCTGAGATCATTATGAGAACCGTATCAATTTAAAAAATTGAATTTTTTTAAAATTGTTGAATTTTTGTATAAATTTGTCCATTTTTAACCAGTTGATGAATACAGAAACAATAATTGATGATAACAATGTAATTATTGAGTCCAATTATTCATCACTTTAGCCCCAAAGAAGGGATTAAAATATTTTTTGTCTGTGCTCCAAGTTTTCAAGACAGTAATTATCATTTATGGGTTTTTTCGAGACATATAAAAACAACTCAATTTCAATTCATAATTTAAGTTTTATTACTTTATAGCTCATAATGAAAAACATGTACAATCCATTAGAAAATGGAGCCTACTTATATTATAACTATTAATCTATATAATACAGATCTCAGTTTTCCAGTTCCATTAATTATTTTCTACTCGATTTAATGAAAATACTTTCGGCAGAGTTTCATACATTTTACATTGTAACACAATAATTATTTAAACGCACTGTACAAATTCTTACAATAACTATTATTAAATTTACTTTATATCTAATTTATTTATCAGTTCAGCCATAGATAATATCATTATTACTAATTTAGTCAATTACGAATCACCTATCACAATATTTACAAAGCATTTTCATCGATAATACACTTCTAAAATAATTATGTAACCAATTTACATACTATTAACAATAAATTAAGTTAGTCTATCATATAAATGAGACATTTTTACAAATACACTGTGCCTTGTACAGTCATTATTATAGTCGATCATACCATTACATCATAAAAGTATGAATGACTTCTTAATTAAATGTTCCCATTATCACTCAACACTTGTATAGTCTGTCCAAGCAAAGAAGACATTCTGGCAAGATGGGAAAATGACTACAGCTCTTTTAATAATTGTTCAAAATTTATAGATTTGTTCTCAAATTGTAGATCAGAATGTTTCGTAAGATTTAAGAGCAAATTGATGATTTTAAAACCAATATTGACAGAGCTGGAGTCATTTTCCCATCTTGCGAGAATTTCTTCTTGGCTTGGACAGACTATATCACTTGAATTTTCTGTAATGAGACATTATTTCAAGTTTAGAAAAGAGTTTAAAGCCATATAAACTTGATAACAGTCATGTATCAGTTCCTTTACTTCATTGACTATTGAAACCTCAATACCTTGCTGACTTAACATTTATTTTCACCCCATTTATTGCTTTCATGAAGAAATTTATAGAAAATACTCTCAAATACTCATTGGACATACCCTCTTCATTGATGACTATTATACAGTTTCAATCACGGAAAGTAAACTTTCTGAACTGAAAATCACAAATGATTACCGGTATTCAAATAGATATTAAATTTTTGTTAGAAAAACATCTCCAATCATAAATCAATGTTCAATACCCAGCAGTTATTTGTTATAATTTTCAGAAGACCTTTTCATTGAGATTCGTGAAGGGAAGTTGAAATCTTCTTGAAAATTACTATGAAAAGATGTTTAATTCAAATCATTCACAATGAAATTAATATTATATCATTCAACAGATAAAGTGTCATTTCCCAAAGTTTGAAAACACATTGAATGCATCATCAATAAATCAGTCTTACATAAAGAAAGTTGAAGATTATTGAGCTTCATAGCCTATAAATAACAAGAATAAATAAACGGAGGACAATGAAAAATATAATTATCTACAAGCTTTAAAAGATGTGGAATCATTCGATAAATAACATTGAATGAGTATTATATGGATAATCAGCTTTTTAAAGCTTCACAACAAACCTATTGTCCTAATAGTTTATAATAAATATACAACAAGAACAATACAAGGTATAATACTATCCAGTTTTTCAATACTCAAACATAGCGTACATCAACATTATTTGATATTGTAGTGGCTGAATAAATATTGTTTAAATTAATTGAAAATTGATATCAAAATGGAGTTAAATAGCGTTGAAACTTGGACTAGACATGTTTAGAACTTAAAACATAGTACCTTGATATTGAGATAAAAGTGTGATGGAATTGATTCTGATGGAGTACAATAACTAAAATGCATACAAATATCAACTAAGAACAAATACAATTCGGCAAGGAACATAGATTATAAAGCACAAAATAGAGTGATGAGAGCACAATTCATAGAGCAAGAATACAACAAATTTGAAATGAACACAATTGTTGAATCAAAGTCTTAACTCTCTGTTAACGAGATTAGTTTCAGGCTTTCCAGTAATCTATTTTTTTTCTTCTTCACTTTAATATTTTCCAGTTTTGCAATGAGTAATATGTTTGTGATGAATAATAATTGTATAAATGTAGTCGGTCATGTACGGTTCTTTTAGATAATTTACCTCATTTTAAATAAATTAAACCAGATATTTTTACTTTTATTGTAAAGCTTTTTTAACTTAATACAGTAAACAACCCTCAAATTATCTTCAAATACGAAACACAATTGAATTCCATCATTAAAGTTTCAATAAGACAAGACACACCTTAGCTGCACATTAAGTAGAAAATCTCTATTGAGTTACACTAAAATTAAAGCGAAAATTACTCAATAATTTATTGGATTTATCACAATTGAAAACATTAATTAACGCAAATAATAACAATAATGAGTCAAAGTTTTTACCCGTTATGTTTTCACTATAATGAGCACTCACAATTTTTTATGTAAATTTTTTAAAATTTACATCAGAATTTTGCATTTTTCAACAGTTCTTCTGAATCTAGCACTTTTTCGTCAGTTTTCAGATTGAGATTTATTGCTTAGGCATTTAGGTAGTCCAATTTCTAGTACCTACCTAACTTCATTCAATTTGAGACTCCAATTTAATTCTCATTAGTGTTAATTAAATATTGCTCCCTCGTTAATGATACAAGAAATAAATAATGAATTAATCTTCAGGTTGATTTTTATAGATCAATACTTACTCAATTTTACTTGAAATGAATATACTGTAGATTAATCTTCATATCGATTCAACAGTCATATTATTGATTAATTCAGGTATTGACTGACCACACATAGATTAATTCAACTATAGACTGTCCGAGCAAAGAAGACCCTCTGGCAAGATGGGAGAATGACTCAAGCTCGGTCAATATTGGTTCAAAAATTATAAATTTGATTTCAAATTGTAGAAAACAATTTGATCTACTATTGAGACCACATTTATAATTCTTGAACAAATATTGAGCACGCTGGAGTCTCCCATTTTGCCAGAGGGTCTTCTTTGCTTGGACAGACTATTTCTAATAGTCAATATATAAATTGATTCATCTATCAATTTGACATCATATCAATTCATTCAAAAATCGAGTAAGTTGGTCAATTGATTCAACTATCAGTTTGAAAAAAGATTGATTGAACTATTAAAATCACAGAAAATTGATCGAATAATTGGTCAAGATATTGATTAATCCAACGATAGATTTGACCAGAAATAACAATTAATTCAACAATGATCGATTTGACCAAATATTGATAAATTAAACAACCGATTGGAATTGAAATTATCAAATAATTCAACAATCGATCTAACCGAATATCGATTATTCTGACTATCAACTTCCTCAGCAATAGATTTGTCAAATTATTGTTTCATAATTTTACGATTATTCCAACCATCGATCAATCTTATCAACAATCAATCAATCCAACCATCGACAATTGAACTATTGATCAATTCAACCATCGATCTTTTAGAGTATTGAACAATAATTCAACCATCGACTTCTTCAACTATTGGTCAATCGATCTTCTCAACCATCAATCAATTTAACCAACAATCTTTCCAACTACCAACCAATTCAACTATCAATTCAATCAATCCAACCATCGACAATCGAACTATTGATCAATTCAACCATCGATCTTTTAGAGTATTGAACAATAATTTAACCATCGACTTTTTCAACTATTGGTCAATCGATCTTCTCAACCATCAATCAATTTAACCAACAATCTTTCCAACTATCAACCAATTCAACTATCAATTCAATTAATCCAACCATCGACAATTGAACTATTGATCAATTCAACCATCGATCTTTTAGAGTATTGAACAATAATTTAACCATTCGACTTTTTCAACTATTGGTCAATCGATCTTCTCAACCATCAATCAATTTAACCAACAATCTTTCCAACTATCAACCAATTCAACTATCGATCTTCTCAACTATCGATCTTTTCAACTATCGATCTTTTCAACTATCGATCTTTCCAACTATCAACCAATTCAACTATCGATCTTCTCAACTATCGATCTTTTCAACTATCGATCTTTTCAACTACCGATTTCCGATTCACTTTTCCTACGATCATCGGCTCTGCGACGACTCGTCCTTCTTGGGGTGTGCGCCCGTGGGCGGCTCCTTGAGCGGGCGCATCGAGTGGGGCGGCGGCGGGGGATGGGCGCCGGGTGGATGACCCACCCCCACGCCCACTCCTGGCGGGGCGTAGACGCCGAATAGTTTGGCGCGCTGCTCCTCTTCTTCGCTGCGGAAGGCGGCCGACATCAGCGGATGGTTGTACCGCAGATGGTCAAACCTGAACAAATGGAAAACATAAATTGTTAAAACTTCAAGAAATAGTGCGTTGTTTTCTATCATTCATATCATTTTATTTCATCAAATGGCTTAATAACATTATTACAATATTTTTCCTTTTTCACTTGGGCTACTTATCAGTGTATATTACCAGATAAAATGTATATATTACAGAGATAATAGTACGTAGTCTACTATATTACTGGAAATGTCAGACACATAATCATTTTATTGTTACAAAGGTTGCTATGCTTTATAATTAGATGAGCTGACACAACGGTCATATTGACATACTATCAATGACAGTGAAAATGCTATATAGCAAGATATAAAATGGAAATAGGAGGACTGATACATGTTTTCTCAATTAATTCAGAGGAAATATAGTTGAAAATGCCGAAAACATAATAATTTTATTGTTACAGAGGATGCTATGCTTATAATTAGATGAGCTGACACAACGGTCATATTGACATACTATCAATGACAGTGAAAATGCTATATAGCAAGATATAAAATGGAAATAGGAGGACTGATACATGTTTTCT
Source organism: Sogatella furcifera (assembly GCA_017141385.1). NCBI lineage: Eukaryota > Metazoa > Arthropoda > Insecta > Hemiptera > Delphacidae > Sogatella > Sogatella furcifera. The sequence goes on along the minus strand of CM029555.1, from coordinate 30,775,139 downwards.
CAATTAATTAAGAGGAAATATAGTTGAAAATGCCGAAAACATAATAATTTTATTGTTACAGAGGATGCTATGCTTATAATTAGATGAGCTGACACAACGGTCATATTGACATGTTATCAATGACAGTGAAAATGCTATACAGCAAGATAGAAATTGGAAATTCATGTTTTCTCAATCAATTCAAAGGAAATATTGTTGAAATGCCGAGAACATAATCATTTCATTGTTACAGAGAATGCTATGCTTTATAACTAGATGAGCTGACACAACAGTCATATTGACATATTATCAATGACAGTGAAAATGCTATATAGCAAGATATAAAATGGAAATAGGAGGACTAATACATGTTTTCTCAATCAATTCAGAGGAAATATAGTTGAAAATGCCGGAAACATAATAATTTCATTGTTACAAAGGTTGCTATGCTCTATAATTAGATGAGCTGACACAACGGTCATATTGACATATTATCAATGACAGTGAAAATGCTATATAGCAAGATAGAAAATGGAAATTCATGTTTTCTCAATCAATTCAAAGGAAATATTGTTGAAAATTCCGAGAACATAATCATTTCATTGTTACAGAGAATGCTATGCTTTATAATTAGATGAGCTGACACAACAGTCATATTGACATATTATCAATGACAGTGAAAATGCTATATAGCAAGATATAAAATGGAAATAGGAGGACTAATACATGTTTTCTCAATCAATTCAGAGGAAATATAGTTGAAAATGCCGGAAACATAATAATTGTATTGTTACAGAGGATGCTATGCTTATAATTAGATGAGCTGACACAACAGTCATATTGACATATCATCAATGACAGTGTTAATGCTATATAGCAAGCAATTAACTGAAAATAGGAGGACCAACGCATGTTTACTCAATCAATTCATTAAGAATGTTGTTTGAGATGCCAAAAATATAATAATTTTATTGATAACGATAATAATATTAGATGAGCTGTCTGTCCAAGCAAAGAAGACCCTCTGGCAAGATGGAAGGATGACTCAAGCTCGGTTAATATTGGTTCGAAAATTATCAATTTGATCTTAAATTGTAGGAAACAACTTGATCTATTATTAAGGCCACATTGATCATACTTGAACAAATATTGACCGAGCTGGAGTCATTTTCTCATCTTGCCAGAGGGTCTTCTTTGCTTGGTCAGACTATATCATCTTCTTCAACTGTGTACTCACTTCTCTATACAAAATCACCCTTCCTAATACTAAATTCACCCAAGTGCAACACTCACCTGTAGGAAGGATGGTCCCATGGCGAGGGGGCAAACGGATGGTGGCGTGGGGCGGCAGGGTGCGGCGGTGGTGCTTGGGGGTGGCGAGGAGGGGCGGCATAGTGCCTGCCGCCCCCTGCTCCGCCCATCAGCAGGCTGGCCATGTCGCCCACCGAACCACTAACTTCGTCCTGAAATGGATAAAAAATTAATTTAAATCAGTCAAAGACTAATAGAATACAATTGAAAAAATACATTATCCTTGAAAAAGTGATAGTAGAAAGTCTAAAATGTGGTCATCATCATAATCACTCACATTAACCACGCACAAGCCTAAAGATAGCATTCCAAAGCAACAGCTCAAGCTGCACTGCTCGAGCTGCCCGGCTCTAGCTGCTCAACTCTATTTCATTTCATTTCATAATTTCCTTATCCACAAAATTGTGCAATACATTGCTATCACTGAAATAGGTTACTAAAAAGTAGCATGGTTAAAAACTACAGTCAAATATATAAATAATATCCCATCTTTGATCAAAAAATAAATATGATACACATTCAACTACCGTAGTGACCTACATAGAGGCTCTACAACCTACAACAAATAAAATATCACTTAACAAATAAAAGTTGCCCTCATTTATGAAGATAAGTATTATTTTATACTATAGAGAGCGCTTTCTGTGAGGTATCTTTTTAATTCTAATTTAAATTTATTTGGATTTGTCTCTTCTTGAATTCTAGTTGGCAGCTTGTTATAAAACTTGGCACCTATTTATGTGAGCTTCTTCTTCTAGAACTCAAGTCTATAGCTTTGCAAGTATAAAAGTTTATCTCTGTTCCAAGATTATGTCTCAACATCAAAATACAAAATACCAGAAGGAGATGAACATTTATAATATATATAAATAGAATTGTGATGGACGGGCAGCTCGAGCTGTTGCTTGGGAATGCTACCTTAATAGCTCATGTGAGCATTACCCTCAGTAAAATATAAATCTAGGAGGAAGTATAATAATATAATATCTCATAAATAATAAAATCTTGAAACAATGATATCTCAGAGAAATCGGCATCAGGGGATAGAGACATGGTGGATTGTATAGTTGGTGGATGTCTTTTTTCATGATAGCTCTCTCAGGACAATCAGAAAGTAGTTTATGGGATAAAAATTTAAGTTCAGGTCGCTCTTGATGTTGTATGCTCTCACAGACTGCTCTTGGACTGTCCTGACAGAGAGCTCAGCATTAATAGCAATCACCCGCAAGTCAATATTTTTGCCATCTGCTGTATAAGCTCTGATTATAAATCTAACGTAAGTTGCCTTCACATGTTATGTATGTTAAAACATCACTCTACTTAAAAAATCACTTAGTGGCTTATTGTGAGACTGTTAAACTGTTTGAATAATTTTTCAACTTAATCAATACTGAGTTATGAGAATCAATCTTTCTTATTCAATAATGACTTACCCTAGTTTCTCACTGTACTCTATGTACGTTTTGATGAAATAAATCATTCAATCATACCTTGATAGTGGGATGATGGTGCGAAGGGGCGGAGCTCAAGTGAGTGGGCGGAGCCACACTGGAGTGGGAGGAGCTAGAGTGAGGAGGAGGAGCCTGCGACGAGGAGGAGGGCGGGCCTCGATCGCTCTCAGCGCTGCGTAGCGGAGAACGTTCTCGCACCTGCAATTTCAACAGAATAGTAAACAAATCCGTTAATTTTCTAATTGAAATATTGTTTCAGTTTAATCCACAAAAGTAGGATACAGATACTGTACATAAATTATCCTCCATCATCATCCTTTTCATTACCTACGCACAAGCCAAAGAGCTCATGTGGGCGTCAACCTCAGGAAAAAATTAAAATTAAGAAATACGTCATTTTGTTCTGGAGTAAATTTTCTAACACTGGAAATACTGTAAAAAATATTCTGCTCCACAATTTTAGACCAAATTTATAATTTTTAAATTAATATTGACTGAGCTGGAGTCATTTCCCATCGCGCCAGAACGTCTTCTTTTCTTGACCAGAGACAATCATATTTCGTTGGTGTCATAATTCAATTTAGAATATAGATTTATGTGACCTCCGAACCCACCTGCGACTTGGCATGCTGCTGCTGTTGCTGTGCAGCTTGCTGCTGCATCATCGCTCGATGCCTGTGCTTCTCTTCCCGCTTTGCGCGTTCCCTCTCCCGACTGCGTTCCCGTTCGCGTTCCTCGTTCCGTTCCCGTTCCCGGTCCGCTGCCGGCTCGGCCTTCAGTGCAGCCGCAGCCGACCACGGCGACGACGAAACGGCAGCTGCAGCTGCCGCAGCGGCCGCCGCAGCCGCTGCAAAGCCGCTGGGTCGCGGTGGTGGTTGCAGTCTACAAGAAAAAAGAGATTCATTGATTTTTATCACAGTTACACGTCCAAAACTGTAGCTATAAGTGATATCTAAAAGTTAGACAGTTTTTTCCTGCAGTCTACAAGAAAAGAGAAGATTAATCGTTTTTCATCACGTTTACATGCTGACACCAAACAGTTAGGCGGTTTCGTCTGTCTTTTGTACCTGTTGAATAGAATAGAAACTCTATTGCAACATCATCAGATGCAATACAAAACTCAAAAATATTATACACAATTCATAGAATACAATAAAACCGTGTAAAAATCTAAATTGAAGCATAGTTTCATTAAATTATACAAAAAATTATATCAATCACATACCATGATTGATGAATTAAGAGATTAATAAAAATTACATTGATCTCATGAGACATGATTCAGTTGTTCGGCAAATAGGCGACTACTTACTGCCCTCTCTTCACTTTAAAACGCACAAGAAAATGTAACGAAATGATCACAGATCTTTTATTGATTGATAATATGAAAATTGAATAAATGATACAGTACCTTGCCCAGGGATCATGCAGTGAAGCATGAGGAAATGCGGAAGTTAGAGGAGGAAAAGCAGATGCCGGATACCTGCCAAACACACTGCCACCTGAAAATCAAACAATAGATTAATCACCATAACTCAAAAATAATTGAAACTTTAAATAATTACAATCAGATTACCCTTTTTAAAAATATTTCTATTTCACACAACATGTTTCGGCGAATTAGCCATTTTAGTACAGTAGCAGTTTAGTACAAGTACAGTAGCCCTAAAAGAAATTCAGTAGGTATAGTCGGGCCAAGCAAAGAAGAGCCTCTGGCAAGATGTGAAAATTACTCCAGCTCGGTCAATATTGGTTCAAAAATTATTGATTTGGTCTCAATTGCATGAAACATTCTGATCTACAATTTGAGACCAGATCAATAATTTTTGAACCAATATTGACCAAGCTGGAGTCATTTTCTCATCTTACCAGAGGCTCTTCTTTGCTTGGACAGACTATAATATAAATAATTTCAAAGTAGGATGAAGATGATAAATAGTGAGGAATACCTAGGATATGAGACGTTTTGGATATTGGACTGTATTTTTATTTTTAACCAATAAGTTTATTAATTTCTGTCAAATAAATGAATGAATAAATACATTACTGATTTCTATAATCTGAAAATGAGACTAACATTTACCTTATGAAATAAGGATAATTGACTCTTGAAAAAACTGACAATACCAAATACAGAAATGGATTATCAATTTCAGCTGTTGAAAAGATTGATAGATTACATAAATCTTGAATCTATTTAACGTGGTTGAAACTATGAAAACCACTTTTAGAACATGTGACAATTTCAACTTGGAAGAGCTTTTCCTCGCCAAAAGTCTGATAGGATGAGCTGGAGACACTTGACTTGGCCATTTACTGAAGCATGAATAAAGGAACTTGAATCACAATCTTTTTCATCTTTGATTGAATGAAATATCTTTGCATTGATTATCAGTTGGATAATGATTCAAGTCAACCCAACTAGAAAGCATTTGATATTCTCTACATCTTCTGTAAATAAAAAATACAAGTTTATTATTTTTCATATCCAGTTATAGCCCTTAATAAATAAATAAATATATTTATTGACATAAAACGCCAGAAATGCAGAGTGACTGCCAAGGCAGATGTCTCGTCAAATTTTGTTAATTATTGTTGAAAAATTGTGATTTTCAGCATAGTTTGTCAATTATCTCAATAACTATTTGAGTTACAAACTTCAAACTGATTTCATTTAAATTCACAGCTAATTGTACAAAGAAAATTACGATATTCTACGTGCATAAAGCCTCTCAAAAATTAGGATTTTTTTTTCATTTTTGACTTTCTTCTCTTTTTGATCTTTTTTTTCTGAGTACTGTAGGTACTCAATATTTTTGACGTGTCAAATACTGCCAAGTTTTGCTTGATTTTGTGGTGTTACTTGACGAAAATCAAACAAAACTAAACTAAACATGACAGTTTTCTGCCATTGTTATCTAGGTGTCAAGACGTTTTTGGGTGTATGTACAATGAAACTTTTTTCTCTAACTGGTTTCAGGAATCAGCCTGAGAAGTATTGCACATTCCTCCTGAATCATCCAGTATTTATCGAACTTATATGATTTAATTATTATATAAATAATTTATTGTATTTGCAACATAGAATCGACAAAAATAAACTAACCGAGCGTTGAATAAGGCGAAGGTGCGTCGAACGGCGTCGGCGGCGTCCTATGCGTGGCGCCCCCGAACGCGCCCAGTCCGGCGCTCGCTTCATGCGCCCGTGGGGCGGCCGAGGGCGGCACCGGGGGCGCAAAGGGCCGGGGGGCGGCGCCTAGCAGCTGTTCAGTTTTGGTCACTGCCTTGGCTTCGGCCGCCTGCTTCTGCTGGTGGTGGTAGATTTCCCACGCGATGCGCACGTGCATTGCGTTCCATTTGCCCGTTTTCTGCCAGAAAAAAGTTGGAAATTTTGAGATTTATTGATATAAAAACATACGACACAACATTAATTGATATAAATATAAATAGAAATAAGAAACGGAAATGATTATGGAATCAAAGCCTGAATTACAACACAGCCATTCCAAATCACGGAGAAACTATAATAGTCCATTCACGATGGCTTGAGACAGATAAACAAAATGCTCAGCATGTGTGTGGAGTGGCTTTGTTTTAGCCACGACATAAACAATTCACAGCAATGCCAAAATCCTGAATTTTGTTGTCGGGACTGTAACCAAAACATTGACACAAAAACTTCAACTAAAATTGTTTGTTCATTTTAGGTTCATGCAGTCGAGAGACAACCTGAACAAGCAATTTCCTAATATCTATAAAAAAGATTACTTAAAGATACTTATTCTGAATTGCCTACAACTAAATTCGGGCTTTTGGCATTGCTGTGACTTGTTTATGTCGTGGCTAAAACGAAGCCACTCCAGAGCTTTTGTTTATCTCGTCTCAATGGACTATAGCACTTCATGTCAATAAAGTTATACAACTCCAAACCAGACAAGATGAAGTTACTCACATATGCCTAACTTAAAAATAAAATAAAATATGTATTAATTAATGAATGTTTATAGCCTACACTAAGAACAATTTATTCTAAATAAACTCCATGAGAAATTATTGTAATTTAGGGTGAAGATATGAATGGAAGCGTACCGTAATTGGATTTTTCAGGACGCTATAAATATTATGAACAAATGCATAAATGAATGAATAATTGGCAAAATAATTAGGTAGGTACAAAATTAGTGCTAGTGAGTGATGAAATAATACAAATACAAGTAGAAATTACTCATGAGAATTCAGAATGTTGGATAACAACATAATCAAGTAATTGGTTTCCTTTATTTCAGAAAAAAGAGAGATTTCTTAACAGCAGAATTACTTGTACATTGTAAAGGTTTCTTGTATCAAAGTTATTCAAATTCTAAATTCGGATTCATTTATTGTCATCGCATTTCAAAAATGTATAACAAAGTCAACAAGAATATAAACAATAACAGCATAGGCACAACACAAAATCATAAATTTGTCAATAATTCAGTCTTATTATAAGGACATTTTTTATGAATAATATGATTATTATTATGGGGGTGGCGTAGCTGAGTGGGTAGAGCGCTGGCGTTGCAACCCTAAGGTCCCGGGTTCAAACCCAGGTCAGACCAGGAATTTTTCTCAGGCCACTCTCCCGTGTTTCGGATGGACACGTTAAGCCGTCGGTCCCGGCTGCCTAAAAACAGTCGTTAAGTCATGTCAGAGGCCCTGAAATTGATCAGGAGCGACTTGAAAACTCTGACACCAGACCTGAGCCAGCCAGGTCACACGAATATTATTATTATTTATGATTATTATGAATAATCATAAAGCAGACAAAGTAAATACGTTATTATAAATACAATATTTTGAATTCTCACAAGAAATTTTCCAAAAAGTGAAGGAATTATGAGAGAAGCAAATAAAACAAAACATACCACAGGTTTGGGTTTGGAGGTCTCTGACAGTTGCTGTGGGACAAAAAAGCAAAAACGAAAATTATGAATTGTGAAAAACTATAAATAATATATTAACATGAGATGAAATGAATAATGAATCAACATGCATGTGCAAGGTAATTAATAAATTGTCATACAGTAGGTAATTGATGATGATTTACCATGCAAGGATTTAAGTATTATGGAACCTGATGAATAATTATTGTCATGCAATAATAATTGTTGATTAATTTGACATCACCATTTGAGGTTGTTGAGTAATAATTTATGTATTAGAAATGCCATAGAAGATATATTGCATTATTAGCAATTATAACCACAATTCAAGAGATTGAAGATACAATTTCCTAATATATTTTCAAACATACGAACCTAAATAAACTTAAATGATTCATCTTTTGAAATTTATATCTCTACCATACAATTCAACAAATTGTTGAAGAAGTAGGCTACCTACATTTTTCTTTTGAAAGCACCTACAGAATATTATATTTTTCAGATGATACATGTAATCACTATCAAAAACCATAGATGAGTTTCTATTTTGATATGTGGAAAACTTGATAATTACCAATATTTACTATTCAACTATTTAGGCTACACTTGTAGAGTACATTAGTCGTGAAGTTGGAGATATTATAAATAGATGATTCTGTGGTGGAAATCCATATTGAATGAATGAGTTAGGATATTGTCAAACCACGTCTTTATTAAAAACTTGAGATACCGGTTTCGTTCACTACAAAATGAAGTTTTTTATATCAAAATGACAAGGACAATTCGAGCTTTCTAATGGTTTTTGAATTTTCTATATTCGACCAATAATTATGTTTCAATTAATGAATATGTTTGCCAATGTCAGGTCTACTCGAACAGAAAACATAGACTTGAGTTTTTATAAGAGGAAGCCCACATACATAGGAGCTAAGTTTTATAACAAGCTACCAAAAAGTATCCAAGAAGAGGCAAGTCCCAACAGATTTAAATTGTAATTAAAAAGATACCTCACAAATAGAGCACTCTATAGTATTGAGGAATACCTGCTCTCTTAATATAATAATAAGGTCAACTTCTATTAGTTAATCATATTTTATTAGTTATACTTATAGTTAGTTTAGTATGTATAGTTGTTAGTTTAGTTCTGTATAATATTTTAGTGATAAGACCATGTGAATAAAAGTGACACTATTCATTGTATGTATTGTACAATTTTATGAATAAAGGAATATGAAATGAAAATGAAATGAAACATGAAATTTTGGATGATCTAGGAACTTTTTTGTTTGAGAAGATAATTGGGTGGTGAAAGCGAGAAAGTTGTTCAAAAACAATTGAAATTATTTTTCCGAATGTCGAAAATAGTCGGAAGATCGTAATTAGGCCTATCAAGAGTTTCAAAGTAAGAAGAGCGGTATATGCATGAATCATTGTAATAAAATGTTAAAGATTGTAGTTATTGAAGCTAATCGACTTGGATATTCGAGCTGCGAACAGCTGGTTTATCATAAAAATAGTGAGTTTCACAACACCGCGTGATTTTTCCGAAGCTACGCTGTCACTTTTAACATTCAGTTGAATGTGTTTGCGTTAGGAGAAGTTTCAATTTCACGCAAAATGACAACGTAGCTATTTCTCGGGTGGAGGGGGTTTTCGTCAACTTAGATTGCGCCGACTATAAACAGCTGCTGACCTGTTAAATTTGAAAAAATCGCCATTGAAATTTTCCATAACCTCATTAATATCATTGTCTCAATGATAATAAATCTAAACTTGATTCATGAATTTAAAGGTTAGTAATATTTTTAGACAATAAAACTTAATGTAAATGTTGTGTCATCGAGTTTTGTAAATGAAACTATCGAAACTCAAGGCTTTTTAATAATTTATATGTTTCTATCCTCTATTTGAATTAAGTTAGTTTGTCGTTGCTACAAGATGTCGTTATCCAGGCTAATCACGGCGTTAAAACTTAACGAAGTTACGAACAACAAACTTGTCTGTTAGTTTACTTTGTTTGTCAATGGCTCAACAGCCCAAGAAGGGCCTAGGCCTACCAGTTGGTTGCCAGTTTCTTAGTTTACCAGAGGTTGATAATGATGTGCCAAACGAAACCGGTATCTCGATTTTCAACAAACCTGTAGTTCAACAATATCTTATATTTTTATTTAATATAGATAACTACCACAATATCATCTTCAAAACTACCCAACATGTGAAAGATAGATATAGTATATGGGCCTTCTTGAATATTTGAGATAAAACATGCAATTATCATTACAAATTTGATAAATTCAAGGAAAAAACCACAAAAATTCTAAAATACCTTTGGTGTGAATGTGGGCAGATGGCTAGGCGGAGCAAAGGGTGTGGCCGCTCCTATAGTAGGATGCAATAAACCGGGAGAAAACCCCGGATAACTGCTTAGGCCCAAATTTTGACGATAGAACGGCGAGTCTACTCCACCCAGCTTCGGAATTTCTTTGAACTAAACACAGAAACACAATATTGTCACCACAAGAAAAGACAAAACATACAAGGAAGCTATGAAATAGAACGCACGTTTAATATTGCATAATGTATAGTCTTAATGCAAATTTATAGTCTACATAAAAGATGTTGAAAACGTTATGAATGCAAATGATCAATGTAATAATATAAATATATAATTTATGAAATATATATCTACCAGGAATATTCGAAAGTTTATGAGTGAACGCGAATCACATCAAGTTCAAAGAATGTAGAAATAAATAATAAAGTTGAGTGATAGATTGACAAAGAATATGAAATTCGGAAATCAAAAAGTATTTTGAACAGCATAGAATTTAGATTTAATCTGACCAAGCAAAGGGCCCTCTGGCAAGATGGGAAAATGACTCAAGCTCGGTCAATATTGGTTCAACAATTATCAATTTGATCTCAAATTGTAGGAAACAATTTGATCTACTATTAAGACCACATTTATAATTCTTGAACAAATGTTGACCAAGCTGGAGACATTTTCCCATCTTGCCAGAGGGTCTTCTCAACTTGGACAGACTGTATCGCAATGCATGTATGGAAATTTCAATGAATTAGACCATAAAGCTCAAGATTACAAACATAATACCCTTATAATGTTGAATGAAAATTAGTTGTAAAAATAAGTTACACAATACAACTAGCTACAAGTTACAAAGAATTATAACACAAAAATAAGTTAAAAGTAACAGAAGCTTTCGAGATAATAATGCATGGTAAACAGGGGTGAAAGTTTAGCCAATATTACTAAAATATATAAAAATAAGGAAAAATGGTAAAGAGGTTACAGTGAAAGATGGAACTTATCAATGATACCGATTTGCAAAGCCATAATAAAACATGTGGCCCACTTATCAATGATAGTCTATCATCTTAAACCTTCATCATCATTAATCACCATTATTCATCCTTTGCTTAAAATACTTGGAAACCAAGTCGCAATTGTAAAGAAAGAATAAAAGAAAAGAATCACCACACAAATGTAAATTATCGAAAATGTTTGTGATAAACAACATGATCATGATGAAAGGAAACTCCAAACAATACATCTCAGTTGAAAATGCAAATGGGATATCAACCATCACCAAATAATGAGTGATTTTATGGGGAAAGAAATAATATTACAGTATTATTGAATGATTTTGGAGATATTATCCCTTGAAAACATAGATATAGTTGGAAAAAACTTGATTTCTTATTTGTTTACGGAACACGAAAGAAATGTTTCGAAATATTGGTTTGGGCTTTTCCAAGTATTTCAGCTTCAGCCGAAGACAAAATAATATGTCAGCCTACAAATCAAGCAAAACAATTAAAGATTGATAATAATAATCAATGGTAATCTTATGAAAAAATCATTGTATATTCCGTCCAAGCAGAGAAGATATTCTGGCAAGATGGAAAAATGACACCAGCTCGATCAATATTGCTTTAAAAATTACAAATCAGGTCTCAAATTGTAGGAAACATTTTGATGTACAATTTGAAACTAAATTTTCAATTTTTTAACCAATACCAACAGTACTGGAGACATTTTCCCATCTTGCCATAATATCTTCTTTGCTTGGATTAACTATACAAGTGGGGAAGCCTTGTTTACATTCAAACGAACTCTAATTGATTCATCTATTTGAAATGGAAACTCTTATTTCATTATGAATAATTTACAATTAATTTATGGAAGTGAAATATTACTGAAGCGCCTTTCAACCAACAAATGTTATACAAAAATAATCCCAGATTGAAAGCAAACTCACAACCACATTAATACAATATTACAATAATAAGTATAGAAAAAGCCATAAATGATAGAAAATAAAACCCCAATAAAAATGTGTAAATAAAAATAATTACATTGTAATTCATCATCCAGTTTTGAACGTTTGTTTTGTATTCTTTGTGTTCTCGTCTTTGGTATCTCTAAAAAGCAAGTTGAAAAATTGAAATCTATTAGAATGATGATAGTACAGAGAAGGCAAGAAAGAAAGAAACAATATAACCAATAAATAAAATAGTAATACATAATCAAGAAAGATGAATAGTGGCATGCAAAATTTTGATTAAAGAGAAAACAAGAATTCAGTAGTAGGTATTCAATTGGAGAAACAGCTTCAGAAATCCGGAAAAAATAAAATTATAAAATCAAAATTATTCCTTGATAATTTCATTAAAAAGATACAAAATAAAAAGATGAAATAGTGTATTTTAATTGAACCAAGGACTCACTTTTATTTTCATTGAATAAATAATTCAATAAAAAAAAAATTCTAGATTTAATTGCCAGGTGTGACTTACATTAGGCATTGTCGCCCGGTGGCTTAGTTATTACAACTAGTGTCTTTCAATCTGAGGATTCTGATTAAAATCTTACTAGCATCGATTTGTAAAAAATATTTCCGACTTAAAAAATTATCCATTTGTTAAAGCATGTACGTACAAGTACATGTAATAAGTTTGAAGATTTCAATGTTACATTAAGCTATAGAGTGATTCAAGAGCGCCGGCCGGCTTTAATATAACAAATTGAGAGGTTCATTTGAACGAAAGTTTGGAAATAAATACATCAAAATGTTCATCCTACTTCACGATATCATGTATGAAGAATGATGCAGACATGAAATGCTATCTGCTTTTTGAAGAATTTAATGTACTTGAAGGCAACTGTACTTGAAAAATTTAGCAAAATATATTATTAAGTATAAAAACAAATTTTTACTAAATGGTATAGATCAATATGATTTTAGACCAAATACAACCTGTAAATACAAAATTTATAGAACAAAACTAAAGGTAGTTAGAAGACAGCTCATTTATATATGTTCAAGATTCATAAATAAATTGCCTTTTGATCTAGAAGCAAGAATCAATTACAAAATACTAAATAATTGGATTATACAAAACTATTTCTTTTCAATTGAAAGCATTATCTAATTTTTGAAACGTGGATTATTATATATATTTTTTCTATTATTGTTTAAAACCAGGAAACAACCAATGTAACAAATTTATTCAAGCATAACTAACTGATTGCGACTCTCACCAGCGGGCAAGGTTCAATTTCTTTTGCTGGTGATGCCAAATTACACATGAAAAGTATATAATTATGTTTTTGGTGTTATTTATGCTCCCTTTTTATTTTATTATTTTATACATTTTGATTACAAAATTATGTATTTCTTTTTATTTGTTTTAAATATGTATTTATTGTATGGCAAATAAATGATTTGATTTGATTTATTCTCAATCTTTCGCTCAAATAAACCTCTTAATTTGATGTGTTATTTGATATACACATTTCTTTTCACAATATAGTTTGTTCTGGTAGAAACAATGAAGAATTTGAATTTGATAGCAGATACTCACAATGGGCGGCGTGAAGATGGTAGCGCCCGAGGGCGCCGTGGGAGCGGGGGGCGCCGGTGGCGCAGTCGTCGGTCCGTGATGCTGGTGCACGTGCGTGTGTTGGTGCTGATGGTGGTGCATCTGATAGGGCGCGTGTGGTGGCGGGGGTGCCAGCGGGTGGTGGGGGGCGTGGGGCGCCAAGGGGTGGTGGGGCGGTAGGGATGCGGCGGCGGCTGCAGCGGCTGCGGCGGCCAAGGCGGCGCGTTCCTGTTGACTGGCCAGGAAGCGGGAGTCCAGTTCACGTCTTAAGAGGTCGGCTTGGTCTGCAAAAATACAAGTATAATTATTATTCGTGTTTAAAATAGAGTTGAAACAGATTCGAATTGTTTCATTTTCAATTTCAATCCATTGAAACTCATAAAAAAGACATTTCATTTAGCGTATGGTTTGAAATAGTGGATTGTTCCACTTCTCCACAGAAGGGATCAGGGACTTATTTAAGGACTTACTTTACTTACTTTAGGGACTTATCATAAGGGACTAATTTCCCACAGTTGAGAATATGGAGAATCATGTAGGTTATAGTTCTTTTACACCTTAAAACCAAAGTTTTCATCTCAAAAAATTAATAATAACTAAACCCGAAAATAGATCACCAAGAATAATTGATTCTGAACCAAAACAATATATCATAAACAAGGACACACTATACAGAACAAATAGATTGCATGGAAACGATTCGACTAAATGGTGTAACTTTTACAACACAAATTTGCATAGATTTATCACCATGTAGAACAGCTTGTTTTGAAAGATAGAGATGGAAATAGAATATTAGATTGAAATTAATTGATTGCATAGAAATTAAGCGTTGAAATTATATATGTCACGATTTTATTCATAAAGTTTTAGCATAACAGAATTATAATGAAAAAAATCAAGGAACAATATTATACCAACGACTACTATTACATAATATGTATATTTATATATATCTAATAATATCAAATGAAATCACTATGTCAAATATGTATATTTTGAAATAAATAAATAAATAATGCATGTAATAGTAGTAGTTGATTATACCGTACAAACAAGAATATTTTCTGGGATGGCCAAATAATCTCAGACTTAGTTCAATCGTTATTGATGCAACTCCTTGTCATTATAATATTAATTTGATGTGTTGTGTATGTGTGTAAATAGATTAAAACAAATTAAATCAATCACTCTCTTGAAAATCCGAGAGATGTAGGCTACATAAAACCACAATATTGAATTTGAAGAAAACAGAGCTGTATTTTTCTCTCAAATAAGCAGTTTCATCTATAACTTGATTTAAATTTGTGAACTAGATGAACATTTTTTAATGAAATCATAAAAATAGATAACAAAGAGTTGTATATTCATCAATCTAACTATAAGAACAGTATAGTAATGACTATAATAGTATAGTAATGACAAGGAGTTGCATCAATAACGATTGAACTAAGTCTGAGATTATTTGGCCATCCCAGAACTATAAGAACAGCACAGTAACCTGTATTCTTAAACTTGGAAATCCATAAATTACACTATTCATAATAATAAATATTCACAACATTCGAAAGGAATCCAAGGCTTTTGGCAACTCAATGAAAATTATTAAGAAATTTTCCTTCAAATGTGAACATTGTATACAACAATACACTTGTATCACTTCTACTACTGCAAAACTACTCAAAATGAAGATTTTCCACGAAACCATTGTTAACAAAGTGCTAAACATGTCTCAGATACGAAAATCATTT
Organism: Sogatella furcifera; assembly: GCA_017141385.1. Classification (NCBI taxonomy): domain Eukaryota; kingdom Metazoa; phylum Arthropoda; class Insecta; order Hemiptera; family Delphacidae; genus Sogatella; species Sogatella furcifera. The sequence continues at coordinate 30,759,821 of CM029555.1, read as the reverse complement.
TCAACTATAAAAAACATTTATTCATTTACAAACATCTAAAACAATTTCTAAAATAAAAGAGATGAGTGAATAGAGTGATCCAACTACAAAATGAGGTTGCAATGAGAATCAAATGAGTGATGAAAGCATGAAACCCAACAACCAAAGTGATGATACAAAAACCAAAAATATAATAAAAATAATGTTAAAAATGATAATGAATGTTAATGATGATAGCGGTTAATTACTTTTGATGTGAGAAGGACTGATGGCTGGCTTGGCTGCTAGAGAGGGAGGGGCACATCCTGCAAAAAACATCGATTTGAAAAATTCATCAAGGTAGGTTTCCATTACTACAAGTCGCAGGCACAATATGCAATAGAGACAAGTAGTTGCATGGAGCAATTCAAATAAAAAATCAGCTGACCAGTGTGCGTTGCTCAATACGATTCCGTGTTTCTATTGCATCTTAAAAACATATGCCTGTGCGACTATTGTAGTACCTACTGGAAACAAGTCTTTAGTTTGTTTACAGATGAAGGAGTTCGCTACATAGAACTGTATCCCTTCATCTGTGGTTGAATGCAAGATGTATCATTAAATCAAACTTTTCTTGCTTGAAATTTTGAAACTACAAAAAAGGCGAACTTGCTCCTGTATCCTGTAAGATAATTATCTTATTTTAGATAATTAATTATGTGCTGAATTATTAGCACGAAATCCTATAGCAAATTTCTTCTTCAGGATTTTCTTCTTCAGTCATTAAAGTTTGAAACTTCTCTATACTCTATTCACGATCACTTGAGACGGAATAAACAAACTTTTTAGTGTGTGTGTGTGTGTGTGTGTGTGTGTGTGCGTGTAATGGAAGGTCTTCTTCTATGCGAAGCTTTCGGCCACAGACCAACAGCTGTAGCCAATCACAGCTCTAGACTACAGTTTTGAGACAAGACAAGCCGGACTGTATCCAATTACAGCTGTTCCAGACAAGATTCAGCTGTTCGACTCTTTCGCATAGAAGAAGACCTTCCATTACACGCACACACACTCAAAAAGTTTGTTCATTCCGTCTCAAGTGATCGTGGATGGACTATAGAAACGAAAATATGGTCTGATAATATGAGTGAACTGGATTGCATGTGTTGGGTAAAATTAACTGATATGGTCTGTCCAAGCAAAGAAGACCCTCTGTCAAGATGAGAGAATGGGTCAAGCTCGGTAAATATAGGTTCAAAAATTATCAATTTGATCTCAAATTTTAGGAAACAATTTGATCTACTATTAGGAGCACATTTATAATTCTTGAACAAATATTGACCAAGCTGGAGTCATTTTCCCATCTTGTCAGAGGCTCTTCTTTGCTTGGACGGACTATAGAAACAAATTTTACTGTACTGTTCTATTATTCTCAGTAACAGTAGGCTACTGTTCTTCAAATAATTAGCAAAGCTAGAAAGTTACAAAGTCAGCACTCCATTTCTGAAGGAATTATTTAAAATTTACCATTAATGAATGATACCATTAAATAATGAAGTCTTCTAACGAGAAAACTTTCAAATCAGCATTAAAATGATAAAGATGATGTCAGCAGCATTTAATTTATTAGCATTAATTTATTATCTTTTTAACACAAAGTTATTCTGAATAGAAAAATGGAATATTATTGATGTTATCAAATCAGTAGGAAGACTTTGTCCAACCCAATCGCTGCAGGATAGGCTAATCAATTTTTTTCTCAAACTTGAATAAAGTTTTATTTTAATTTGATTAGTGCGAAATAGAAATAAAGTGTATTGATTACTTGAATGAGTGGAGGATGATTGATGATTGATTAGTGATTAACGATGATTAATATTGATGATTGATTCATGATGAGGTTCCACATGAATGCAAATAAATTATGAACATTATGGATCTACATAGAACATATTAATGATATGAATGATGATTAAAAAAAGGAATAATAGTTGAAAACTAGTTATGAGAATTTGGAAACCAGAATATCAATGCTTTCACGAATGCACCATCGCATCGCATGTCTGTTCAAGCTGTTGTAAGGTTCTAATTTTACGAGTACCCTGATCTATTACTTTATTATTAGTAAATAATCTATTACAGTACTTCTATTATTACTGAATAATTTATTACTAACTGAATCTATTGGGCCTACTAGAAGTATTCTACTTTTACTAAATAATCTATAACTTCAATCATTTTTGTACCTTAAGCATGCTGTACAGGGGGACAGTGCTGTCGGCCAGTTGAATATCTTTAGCCAATCACAGCCTTTGTCTTGTCATTGAGTCAAACAACAACAGCTGTGATTTGCTACAGATATTCAACTGGCCGACAGTACTGTCCCCGTGTACAGCATGCTATACATAGTTTTGAATTGTCATTATTTTATGCTCATTATTCCGACTGTAGGTTTTACTCTGACTTGTTCAATGTCAATGTGCTTGATAACAATTAAATTTCATTTATTCATCTCATGTACGGTATTTTGCTATAAGTTTCTAGTCGAAATAATTGTATAGGCTTTTTGTGAGTATATTTTATTGATGTAAATTGATTTTTAATTAGAAGACTATTATCTTTGAGTATGGATATAAGACTTATGTATGATATAAGACTTATGGACTGATGCCCGGTTTTTCCAAGCACACTCAAATTTGAGGGACCCTCAAGTTTACTACATTTCCTATGCTTATCATAGAAAATGTCAGCTGTTCATCAAAATTTGAGGTTCCCTCAACTTTGAGTGTGCTTGGAAAAACCCGGCATAAGAGTATGGCTTTATGACTTGTATCCATGGTCAATGTTTCTAAAACATTTAAATAAATTTTACTTACTTGACTGGAACAGCGATTCGGCCGAGAAGGGGTTGTGCGGAGGCGGAGGAGCAACAGTGGCCGTTGTGGGGGCGGCCGGAGGCGGCGCCGGGGCTTGCGGAGGGGCGGGAGGTGTGAATAGGGGAGCGGCAAAGTGGTGGGGTGGCGGAGGATGGTGGGAGGGGTGGTGGTGATGGGCGCGAGCGCCCCCGGGCGATAGTTGGGGTGCGGCGTTGCTGCTGAAACAAACAAACAATATTATTGTTTGGCGAAATATTTTATTTTGATCAAGTAAGGATTTAATAAAAAACATAGAAAACTTGAACTTAAAAGTAAAAATGAATAGGATTTTAATATTGTTGTAGGATTCATTTCACATTGTGATCACCTCATGAATGACGTTTGTTTTGAATATTTTGTATAACACATGATATAACACTAATGCACATTCATCATTGAAGCATCAAATAGACTAATAGAGCATAGTTTCATTTATTTGAGAAATTACATTGATTTGGTGTGTTGGAGCAAAGAAGACATACTAGAAAGATCACAGCCCCCACTTTAAAAGAGGGTCCAGGCCTAATAAAATGGCAACATTGCTCCAATCCAAGGTTATTATATGACATGTAAAAACCATTGCACCAATCTACCCATATGATAGCATTGTACAGTTACAAATCATGCATTTTGACTTGGTTTTAAACATAATTTTCATGAAATATGATCATAAAACGTTTCTTGTAGAATTCCTTTTGCGTTTTCTGTGCTCGATTGTGATAGAATTTAGCATAAAAGATTGCAAATAGACAATTATGTCTAAGGATAGCTATGATTTGTAGCAATTCAAATGAGAGAACGCACACAAGAAACGCATCCGTTGAAACAGCTGATTGAAAAATCTGATGGTTCTCGCCTGCTATTTAATACATTGGTCAATATTATTTGCAATTGCAGAAGTCCTTTGTCTATTTATATAGCAATAAATAGAGTTTGGAATTAATTATTATTAGAATTGGAAATTATTCCAATAATCCGTTTAAATGAAACGACTTTCTTACTAGTTGCTACATAGAGTCTCATAGAAAGGGCTAGGGCTAGTAGAGTCTCATAGAAAGTACCAATGATTGGGCCAAATGTGACGTGCGGAGAGTGCGAGGGTGATTTATGAGATGGCCAAACATTCAGCCCCTGGTGTGAATTATTGTTTGTATTTTATCCATTGAGTAATGTATTTTGTCAAATAAATGAATATGAATATTATAATCATACTCAGATTCACTCTCTGTTTACTCATTTTTCAGATTGTTTTATGTTCTAGAGAGTACGTTTACTCTATTCATGTACTATTCTCATACATTGTACATGTTCTAATTTTGTTAAAATTCCGATTGAAATTTAATTTGACTGGAATAGAACAACAGTTGCATTTAGAACTTACCCGACCCCCCATACAGGCGTCTTGCCGGCGTAGGGCGTTGGCGACGACGCGGTGAGACTAGATGAGACTTGTGCCTGCGCCGCGGTGGCGTAGGGCGATTGGCCGGCCACTGAGACTGGCGTCGGGACGCTGCTGCCCCTACTCAGGCTGCTCACGTTGCTGCTGTACAACAAAGACAGGATTAAAAATCAATTCAAGAATTATTGAATGATTTCTTAGTATTTAACTAATACATCAACTACTAGGCTCAATAAAGAGGCCCTCATTACGTATAGTCAGTCCAAGCGAATAAGACCCTCTGGCAAGATGGGAAAATGACTCCAACTCGGTCAATATTTGTTCTCAAATTGTAGAGCAGAATGTTTTCTACAATTTGAGACCAAATCAATATTTTTTAAACCAATATTGACCGAGCTGGAGTTATTTTCCCATCTTGCCAGAGGGTCTTCTTTGCTTGGACAAGCTATATTAATAAGATGATGATGAAATAATTGACTGCTACATCTTACACTACCTCAATCATAACTTGTAAAGTTATTCGATTTTTTAATTTTCAAAAACTATTTTCATACAGGGACGGCTCCACCATTATTTTCTCGGTTGGCACGTTTTCGGATAAAAAGTCATAACCCCCCCCCCTCCCTTCACCGAGTAGAACGAGGGGGCTCGAAATGTTTGTGTGCACTACACACCGTCACCGAAAGTTATAAATTTCTTTCAGCGTTATGAGAATAAAATTTACACTTTTATCAGAGATATTTTGGAATTTCTATATAAACTTTGTGAATCTGACAACCTTTGTTTCCACTTACCAAAATTTATGAGAATATTTTCTTACAAAAAATAAAACTTGGGTAGACCAATGTATTATTAAGAGTAAGTAAAAAAGTTTTAAGTGGGTCCGTGTCTAACTGGCCTACCTTTTGGGACGGCACTGCTTTCATACAAATTTTTACAGAACTTGAATTTAAATTGTTAAATGAAATTATTGGTTCACCGTACAAATCTTTACCAACGGGTAGTAAAGAGCGCTGGTATAAGATTGTTCAATACATTACCAACGCATCTAAAAGAACTGAACGGTGACATTTTTAAAACAAAATTGAAAAATGAGTTGTTGAATATTTCCGCATATTCAACTGAGGAATTTACGGCTCATTATGAGCAACTAAGAATGATTAGGATATAGTAACTAATATCCTCAGTATATTGACTTAATATTTTGACGAATCTACATACCCCATTTATAGGTGGTCAAAAGATTATTATTATTAATAATAATAAGAGGCTGATAATTTATACTCATAACTGTGTTGAGGAAACATATTTCAAAAGCGATACACACAATGTCCAGAATCACAGTGTGTATATAGATAGATAAATGCCTTTATTTACACTTTGTAAATATTTTACAAAAGTGTTGTGGGTACAATGTATACCTATGTATATCACTGTATGTAGCTGTCCTTGTATATTTCAAGAGCGATAGACTATGCAGTTATGCACCACTGGCGGCTCGTACCCACCAAAAAGGTGAAGTGCCCGTATATTTTACTGTACAGCACTTCACCTGTTTTGTGGGCAGTGTTATACACAATGCCTGCAGCTGTTACCCAACGTCTGTGCCAGTTACCTGTAGCTGTCGCGCTCCCTGGTGGGACTGTGACCGCGCGGCGAGTGAGTGTTGCGTCCGACCACCAGAGGCGTGCTGACCGTGTCGCGGTGACTGGTGACGGTCGACGTTGTCGTGGGCGCCGCAACTGTCGCCCCGGCAGCAGTTGTCGTCGGCCCCACTCTGCTGGTGTCCACCTTTGACGAAGAGGAGGAAGAGGCAGCGGATATCACAGGCAAAGGAGATCGGTTCACACGCTGAAACACGAAGAAAACTTTAGTTAATTGAATTAATTATTAATCATTTGAAACTATTGTATAATTCATTGATATGAGAACAATCCTTTCAAAATGATTCTACCATTGGAAAATCATCAGTTTTTACATCTCTTTTTTTCAAAAGTTGATTCAGCTATTGAAAACTGATTTAGCTTGACGCAATATGAATAATTTTCATTCAATTACAATAAATTATCGCACTTTTAAACAATTACTGACGACATTACACGAAGTTTGAATATTAATTCCATAGTGTTTTGAGTTATGGTCCTTGTGCTTTTATGAGAAGTATTTTAAAATTGTTTTTCTTAATGTTTGTAAGGTGTAATTTTGTGGGCAGCAAAGTTTGCTTTTGTATTGGTGAAGTGTTCTTTATAAATTTTATTGAAAGATCTACCGGTCAGTCACAAGTGAATAGAACCTTCAACAATACTACACATCAAAGCAAAATGGCCAGAACTCAACATACTAGAACAATATTAAATATACAAACGCATGAAAACAGATCCACAAAACATCCCAATTGAACAACTCGACTTAAAATCTCAGAGACTTTTCGACACAATAAATTTTAATACAGCCGGCAACACCACCGCTTCCTATACCAGCCAGTGTCAACGAAATTAAAAAGGCAGTGTTGATTATTTGAAAATGGATGTCATTATCCAATAGCACGTCCTTCACACGTGAGTATAGTCTTTCCAAGCAAATAAGACATTCTGGCAAGATGGGAATAAGACACCAGCTCGGTCAATATTGTTTCAAAAATTAAAAATTTGGTATTAAATTATATTCCAATCAGCAATTTGAGAGTTTGAGACCAATGTTCTAATATTTCAATCAATATTGGCCGATCTTGAGTCATTTTCCTATCTTGCCAGAAAGTCTTCTCTGCTTAGACAGACTTCAATAGTTTACAATAAACTAATATTCAAGTATTGACAGCAATATCGTAAGTAACAGTACAAATATGAATTATTTACTAAAGTCTGTCCAAGCAAAGAAGACCCTCAGGCAAGATGAGGAAATGACTCCAGTTCGGTCAATATTGGTCCAAAAGTTATTGGTCTGGTCTAAAGTTGTAGGAAACATCCTGATTTACAATTTGAGATCAAATCAATAATTTTTGAACCAATATTGACCGCACTGGAGTCATTCTCTCATCCTGCCAGAGGGTCTTCTTTGCTTGAATAGACTATAGCAAGTAGTTATGAAAAGCATAATAGACAGGAATAAATCGTAATTCGTTGAGAAAAAAATTCAACAACAAATGTACAGTCTTAAAGCTAGCTACTAACAGAACAAGTAGAACAACTACTATCAGTACTACTTAAAGCTGGAACTACTTACAGAACTAGGCGGCAAAGCAGTCGACATGTAGGGTGTACTGCTGTAGGGCGCATAGAGTGGCGCCGGGGGACCCGCGGGCGCCACGCTGGGTGGATAACAACTACTAGCCGTGGTGACCACCGTCGTAGACGCGGTAGACAGTTGTAGAGTGCTCGGCGGCTGTGTCACTGCTGCCACTCCACCGTAACTACTAGCTGACATAGTGGCCACTCCATAGGTGTTAGTGGTCGATGCCACTCCATAGGTGTTGGTAGTTGTGACAGCAGTGGGCACTCCATAGGTGCTAGCCGTCTGACGACTGCTGATTGGTAGAGGGGATGAGGAGGCGGGGTGTACGGGTCGGTGAAGGGGTGGAGGTGGTAGTTGGGAGGGGGGTGTTCCGTTGCATTGGCCCACCTTAAAGATACACAAAAACGTCATTTACTCAATTGTATCATACTATTGTAGAGGAAGGATAAAGGTGTAAGACTTAAAGGTGTAAGACTATAATGTAAGAGAACAGTGATTCTTATATTCTCACTCTATAATAATATACATAGGTGAGTGCAACAAGCTAGTGCACAAAACTGCTGCTCTACTATCTTATATCGAACAGTCCTAAACAATGTTATAATTCTGATTTTCAAATTTAATAATAGATAATAAAGCTTAATGTAAGAATTTCTCACTTAAAAGAAAGATTTTCACTTCAAACTATTTTGAATCTGGGTTGAAGTTCTTCTGTAACTTCCAAAAGTGGACTATCAATCAATCAATCAATCAATCAATCATCATTTATTTAAAAATACATTTTGGTGAGTGCAGTCTGCTCTAAACTATATAAATTTATACTACACAGTCCAAAACGAGGTTATGTTAAATCATAAAACTAATATTACAAATTTCCATTTTAAAACAATCTCCACTTGAAACAATTTAGAATTTAGATATCAGTTGAATAGATAAATATTTCAAAAGGTTTCAATACTTCAAATTACCTTGAAATATTAAGAAAACTATATGGAATAAATTTAGAAATCTATTCTACACACAGCAGGTAATAAAGAATTTTCTTCATAGAAATTTTTTGTTATTGAAGTAACTGGCCATTGTAGCCTACTTTTTAGATCTTGTTTAATGTACCATGTTTCAAACTGATATTGGAGAGACATTCAAGAATCTATTCCACTAGATATGGAAGAAATATTCGTGGAATTGAAGTTTGCAAACAACTTTTCAAATGATTCTGTTTCGTTTATTCCTTTCTATAGGGAATATTTCTTATTCTTTTTATTCCTTCTATTACTTTTATTCAAGAAACTGATCTTTGTAGCCTACTTTTCAAATAATCATGCTTCAAATTAATAATGGAAGAATATTTAAAATATTTCGAAATCTATCAATAATGAAGAAATAGTTGTAAAATTGGAGCTTGTAGACAAATTTTCAAATAATCATGTTTTTTGACAGCAACTTTTGTTACAATAGGACGTAAGTAGCAGATTTTAAAACCAAGATTCTCAATTTTCATTAACATTCTCTTATTCTTCAGATTTATAAGTTTTATTATTAAGAAGGCTTCCCAAAAAATTTAAACTTCTAAAGCATTAGAATTTATGTCAATTTTGTATAAAAATACTATTTTTAAATTGTTGAGAAAGCATTCTGTATCATTGGATCTACTTGTTCATTATCAAGGAATGAATTATTCTAATGCACAAGATTTAAACTATTGATTCAACTTAGTGTGGTAAACGTCCTATACAAAATTTTGATGGACAATAAGGTTATGTACTTTCACAACACTTCATACAATAATTTTCAGTCCAGGAAGAATATTTTTAGAATTTTGAATTAAGAGTAATAGGATAAGAAACCAAATGAATCACTGCACCAAATTTATCACTCAATTTCTTCGACAGTATAAAAATCTAAAACTTTTAGGACACACTTTAAAATGATAATTATCTTGGTATTATTCTATTGAATATAGGGGGGGTGGCGTAGCTGAGTGGGTTGAGTGCTGGCGTCGCAGCCCAAAGGTCCCAGGTTCAAACCCAGGTCAGACCAGGAATTTTTCTTAAGCCACTTCCCCGTGTTTCGGATGGACACGTTAAGCCGTCGGTCCCGGCTGCCTAGAAACAGTCGTTAAGTCATGTCAGAGGCCCTGAAATTGATCAGGAGCGACCTGAAAACTCTGACACCAGACCTGAGCCAGCCAGGTTACACGATTATTATTATTATTATTATTATTATTCTATTGAATAAGTTTTTAATCGGAAATACAATTGGATTTGAATACTAATTGAAAAATACTAAATTATTATTAAAAATTGGATATTATCAATACTAACCATACTAGCCATACTGCTTAGCCGCACCGGCGGATAGTGTCCAGCCGACTGTGAGTGGGGGGGCAGGACGGGACCCCTCTCGCCCCTCTCCACCCTCTCGGTCTTTATGGTGATAGCACCAGCTGACGGCGGTGCAGACGACGTAGCAGCTGATCCAGCCGACAGCCGCGAACTGCTGTTAGTACTGCTGTTGCCATGGTGATGCGACATCAGCTGAGCAGGAGGAACAGCTGACTGGGGACCAGGGGGGGCCAGCTGAGGGGGGCTGGGGGTACAGCTGGCCCCCCTTTTCACCACTACCGGTGAGATGCGGCTGTGCGCGTGTTTCGGTGGTAGTTCGTCTGTGGGGAGAGGAAACAGAAAATATTTGTTAAAAGTTGAAAGGTTTTTATTCATTTTGATCGTTCAGAATAAGTACTAATTAATGAATAACCAACCGGAAAACAGTAAAAAGCGGAAATTGACTATAGTGTTATCAATCTTATACATCAAACAATTGGCATGTATTCAAGATTGAAATACTGAGGGAAATATAAGACAACTGATTCTATTTTTCAATTTTGTCAACTAGTAGATTATCATATCAATTCAAGGGGGATACGTGAAACACAATTTTGTAATAAGTCATTGAGATGCATCTACATGAAACAACCAAGTTTGAGGTTAAGAATATTGAATTCTTGAAGATAGATTCTAAACATAATCAAATTGCACGCAATTTATACTTGAATGAAAATTGATAGATTCAAAATAGAAAAATCTAAGAATTATTATAAACGTTCATTGTAACAAGATTTGACACCACAAATATTTTAAATTTGAACTCAAGGAATAATAAAAAATTATTAGAATAAGTTCAATAATGAATAGAAAAATAATACAACGATTGGACATATTGCCAATAAACTCTCATTTTTAATTCCCGTATAACAAAAGTTCCAACAAAAGCCGTAACTTGTAACCTATCTATTTGCTTGAAAATTATAGGAATAGATATTATTGACGTCAGAAAGTTATGTGGTTTCGTCTGCTTCTTGTGCGATCTAGCAGCTGATGTTGTCAATAAGAATTATAATTCAGCTATAATTTCTCAGCTTGTGTAAAATGAGGTTATCTGGCGAAGTGGAACAACCCGTGTTCGACCTTGTTCAACAATCCCGGTCTCTCCACTGTTAAAAGCCATACGCTAAATAAATAATTTAGGTATGCCTTGACGATGATTTTGAAATCAGAAGAGACAATAGATCAGCTGTTACATCAGCTGTTACCAGGGTATATCACGTACAAGAGACAGACGAAACCGCCCAACTTTTCGGCGTCAGCTGTAACGTACTATCTGATAAATTCAACAGATAAAATTAATAACTAACGTATCAACACATTTTCTGCAGTATCGTTTCAACTTTTGTCATCCTGCCCAACCGCTCTAATTTGAAACCATGTCTGCGAATATCACTGCCAGAAAATCTTGAACATCATTAAATTGTTAGAGGAAAGATACGCGAGGCATGCAATGAATGCATTCTTCCTTACGTTCTTCATTTCAACCGAATCCAAGTCTGGCAAATCGACAACTACAAATAATGCATGAGAGGAGTAAAGGAAAGGTGATAGGCTGGTTGAATAGAGAACTTTTTCATATCTATATTATAGAATCAGAATTTTTCAACATGTTTTTTTTTTGTAATTGCATTACATACATGTTTTTTCTAGTTGGATTAGTTATATGTTCTAGTTTTAGTGGTCAACAATGTTTTGGAATCAAAAATTATGTTTACAAATGAACTTTTCAAAAGAACTATAACTCATATCTCCGTTTGGGGAGAATGAGGTTATCTGGCGAAGTGGAACAACCCTTGGGTCTCCCCACTATTAAAAGCCATACGCTAAATAATAATAATGTTCTTTTCTAGTTGAAAAGTGTTTTAAATTTTTTACAATACTTGAAATTAATGTTTTGTATTTGTTTTGCACAGAAACAAGCTACTTGAGTTAATTCTCCAATTATCACTCCCTTCAGTCTTCACTCTTTTACTTTTACATTTTTAATTCATTCAATTACAAAATAATAATAATAATCCACTTCTTGTAATAAATTAATACTTCTCATAATTTAATTGATATCATATCATACTGTAATTCACTCCACATAATCACGTGAAATATTATCTGCGAAATTAACGTAACAATCTTGGACCTGAATCATCTGACAAATTTTCTTCCAACTCAGAATTCCAATTTAAATAACACTGTTCAGTAGACCAATAAAATCTTCAAATAATTTGGCAGCACATACAAACTAATTGGCAAAGCGCCACGGGATTGATTCATTCATAGAATTTATTTTCAGATCAACGGTGTTGGGTTTTATTGCTGTGATGACAGAAGTATTACTGAGAAAAACAAGCATTAAAATTCCCAACATTTTACTCAAGTGAATAAATATTTCTTTGCAGCTGTAAAGTTGGCTTTCAATTGGATCTAGCACGTAAAGTCTGTCCAAGCAAAGAACACCCTCTGGCAAGATGGAAAAATGACTCCTACTTGGTCAATATTGGTTCAAAAATATAAAATTGTAGGAAACAATACGATCTACTATTGAGACTACATTTATAATTCTTGAACAAATATTGTCCAGGCTGGAGTTATTTTCCCATCTTGCCGGAGGGGCTTCTTTCCTTGGACAGACTATTTATTTATTTCAAAATATACATTTCTATACAATACTATAGGTATTCAGCCTTGTCTTATTAACTAGGCTTGTCTGAACAAGTGAGCGTTTCTGTAAAAAAACTAAAAAGTTCTAAATCAACATGTTATAGTTATCTAAGAACAACGTTATACTTCTGTCTCTTGATGTAACCTACTAACAGCTGTTGTGAGTTGTGAAGCATCTATTGTCTTTTTTATTTCAATAAAATTATCTGGGCATAGCAAGGAGGCATAGTTGAACCTCCTAGGGGTATAGCTAGATTCCAACTTTAATTGGTAACATCAGCTGTTGGAGAGCAAAAAAAGCTGACGAAATCACCTAACTTTATGGCGTCAGTAATATTCAGCGAGAATAGTATAGACTATAAAAATTTATATTCTATTCTCGCTGGTAATATTAGTGAACATAATTAGAGATTCACAAGTTATTATTGTTTTTCTATGAAACCAACTTCTCCGGTTTTAGATTGTGACAGCGGCCAGAAGATCTTAACTGGGTAGTTCAATATCTCCATTATTTGATACAAATTCTATGCAACAAGAACATTGAATTTGATACAAATTCGATGCAACAGAACATTGAATTTGATACAAATTCGATGCAACAGAACATTTAATTTGATACAAATTCGATGCACCTGAACATTGAATTTGATACAAATACAATGCAACAATATATTGAATATAATAGCCTAATTCCACAAAGCAAATAGAAAGGTGACTGATAAAACTGTTCTGGTGGAACAAATGCTAAGCTATCAGTCAGCAATTATCAAAACTGAATTAACAAGAATTCATGATTTTTTAAGATGAAATTATTGAGAATTGGGTGAAATCTTTTAAAAATTACAGAAATGTTCTTGCTTACGTTTCCTAACGACTGGTGACGACGGGAAGAGTACGGATCCAGCATCTGAACCCTGCAAAAATAGAGAAAAAAACATTAAAATATTTCAAAGTTTCAATAATGATACAATACATTACGATTCAATTGTTTCAATTATTGATACATGTATCTTCTTGAAAGTGAATTGAGCTTTGGCAACACAGTTTGACTAGTACATACTTTATTTAGATAAAGGACCTTTCTCCACTTTGTAATATATAAACATTATTTGTGGACGAAGTTGAAGCATGCAAGCCACTTCTCTCACTGTATAAAACAAACAAAAAGAATGTTACAGTGCTCCTCAAAGAAATGTATGCCTGCAAACAGAACGATAGGCAACCAGCGAACTGATCAGCTGATTTGAAAGTTGTACTGAACATCGGTCGTTGACCTTGACCGCTCTGAAAGTAGGTCAAGTCGTCTCAGACGATACTATTCTGTAAACAATGCAACATCAGCAGTTTCCAATTCAAAGCATGCGATATCCAAAAAAAAGAAAAACGGAAATCGCTACTTTGACAAGTCAGGTCTCTTTCAATAAACAGTAAATACACAGAGCTTTCGTAGTAGGCTACTCACAGAGTATTTATATTCTAATAAGTAAATAGTTATATTCTATTCTCTATGGTAGTACTGTATTATTAATAATACAGGGTAATCGCTTACAGAGTGGTAATTGCTTACAGAGTGGTAATTGCTTACAGAGTGGTAATCGCTTACAGAGTGGTAATTGCTTACAGAGTGGTAATTGCTTACAGAGTGGTAATCGCTTACAGAGTGGTAATTGCTTACAGAGTGGTAATCGCTTACAGAGTGGTAATCGCTTACAGAGTGGTAATCGCCTACAGAGTGGTAATCGCTTACAGAGTGGTAATTGCTTACATAGTGGTAATCGCTTACAGAGTGGTAATCGCTTACAGAGTGGTAATCGCTTACAGAGTGGTAATCGCTTACAGAGTGGTAATCGCTTACAGAGTGGTAATCGCTTACAGAGTGGTAATCGCTTACAGAGTGGTAATCACTTACAGAGTGGTAATTGCTTACAGAGTGGTAATCGCCTACAGAGTGGTAATCGCTTACAGAGTGGTAATCGCTTACATAGTGGTAATCGCTTACAGAGTGGTAATCGCTTACAGAGTGGTAATCGCTTACAGAGTGGTAATCGCCTACAGAGTGGTAATCGCTTACAGTGGTAATCGCTTACATAGTGGTAATCGCTTACAGAGTGGTAATCGCTTACAGAGTGGTAATCGCTTACAGAGTGGTAATCGCTTACAGAGTGGTAATCGCTTACAGAGTGGTAATCGCTTACAGAGTGGTAATTGCTTACAGAGTGGTAATCGCTTACAGAGTGGTAATCGCTTTTGTAAATGAATTTGATTGGATCATTGTACTGGCAATTGGTCTCTCGGTGAGGGTGATCTATCAGTGAACGTGATGTTAAGTCACGAATACTGTGGACTTCACTTGGATGGGTGACCGGTTCCGGCCAAGTACACATAGGCGAGGTCGAACTACCCGTAAGGGTCTCCCCACCATTAAAAGCCAATAGATTATTATTTTTTTATTGGATCATTCATTATAATTGATAAATTTCATAATGAAAACACTGGCAAAATTATTAACTAGCAAATAATTCGATACTACGCTGAAATAGTAGTTTTTTTATTTATTTATTGTTACAATTGCGACTTTATTTTTATTTTTACTTTTTTTACGACTTACTTTTTTTTACAGCAAGTATTTTGAGCAAAGGTAATGATGAGTGAGTGAATTATGATGTTCACATGGTTAATTGAAGGATGATGAGAGTTTACATTACAATTTTCACTTTGATGGTGTTGGAGAAAGAGAAGGATAGAAAATAAGAAAGTGTTGGTCAAGTCAGCTGATTAACTCGCCAGTTTCATGTTGGGAAGTTGATAGAGTTCTTTTTGATTATTCTCTTCTTGTAAGACTCTATAACTTGAGACATGATTGAATTTCTTGTTTTAGTTTTATAATTATTACAGTATTCATGAGTCATGATTGCATTGTTCCTTGAAATGTGGAATCTCCCAACCAAATTCACATATTTAATAACTATATAGTTCTATTGAATATTTGGATGAACAGAGTGATTCAAAAACCAATGCCACACAACAACTTAGGGAATTTAAATCTCAGTGGAGTGAAAATACTTTGTACATTGCACATGTACTTTGTACAAATTACAGAACTACTTTATGCTATGGGCTGATAACTGAACTAAGATAATCATTGTTACATTGATCTATTACAATGATTTACCTGAGAAAAATTATACAAACATTGAAAACACAAACGATTTGGATCACTTCAAAAACAGCTCCAGAAGTATATTTATGTATATATACTATACTCGGAAAGACGTTTACTACT
The DNA here is from genome assembly GCA_017141385.1 of Sogatella furcifera. Classification (NCBI taxonomy): domain Eukaryota; kingdom Metazoa; phylum Arthropoda; class Insecta; order Hemiptera; family Delphacidae; genus Sogatella; species Sogatella furcifera. The sequence goes on along the minus strand of CM029555.1, from coordinate 30,743,996 downwards.
TCATATGTGCTTCAAAATTTTTTTTTTTATTGTTTGAGACCAGTTCAGAGCAGATTGCAAGGTTAGCCTGGCCGAGTAGAGAAGACATTCTGGCAAAATGAGAAAACGTCTCCAGTTGGTTCAATTTTGATACAAAGATTATCAATTTGGTCTCATATTACAGAGGAAAATATTTTCCACAATTTGTGAACAAATTTATAATTATTGAATAAAAATTGATCAAGCAGCAGTCATTTTCCCATCTTTCCAGAATGTCTTCTCTTCTCGACTAGACATGAATGCTCTCTTTCATGGCCGACCTTCAAATTGTCCCATTCCACCCAGCTACTCCTCAACCATTGTAATCTGTAACTCAGGCTACAACCTCCTACCATATTTTACGACTGGGAAGGTTTATTCTCAAATTTTATAGCCTCAAAATGACTTCACTAATCATCCATCATTTGTCTTGAAGGACGGGAGGGGGGTAGAAAGTTAGGGGTTGCAAATCTTGTTGAAATAAACACTCTCCCCCCATTTTCACCCCCATCCACCACTGAATGGCACCCCTAAGAACCTTATCGTTCCCCCAACCCAAGAATTCATAACCACTGCTGTTATAATATCATGTTGTCGACAGTGAGAATCGTTTTAAAGCAAGGGAGAGAAATAAAAAGAAAAAAACGACAACAAAATTCAATTGGCGGTCGGATCTACTGCTTCTTCCCTTCTTTATCTCTTTCTTCTTCCTCCTCCTTCTTATTACTCTTCTTCTTATCTTCCTTATTCTTTCCCTCTTTACTCTTTCCTTTCTTCTTTATCACCCTCTCTACTTTGGCCAGTAGTCGAGTTTACCATTTCCAGCACAACGAATCATAAAATGGAAATTTATGGAACGTAGCCTTCCTTCACTCTTTTATGAGCAATACACTGTGTTGTACTGGTGGCTTTTCCCTTCAGGCTCTATTAGAGCTCTTTTTCATTCTTCTTCTTCTTCCTTTTCCTTTTCTTTTTTTTTGTTCTTGTTCTTCTTATACTTCTTCTACTCCTTTTCCTTATTCTTCCTCCTCCTTAACTTCTTCTTCTTCATCTTTATCATCATCTTCTTCTTCTTCTTCTTCATCTTTATTTTCGTCTTCTTCTTCCTTTTCTTCTTTTTTGTTCTTCTTTATATTCACCATCTATTTTTTTCTTCTTATACTTCTTCTTCTTCTTACTATTCGTCTTCCTCCTCTTCTCATTCTCCTTATTCTTCCTACCCCTCTACTCCAACTCTATATATTCTTCCTTCTCTACTGCTTCTCCACATTCTTCCTCCACTACTCTTCTTCGTTCCTCCTCCACAAATTCTCCTTATTCTTCCTCCACTACTCTAACTTTGTAATATTCTTCCCTTTTCCTGTCTTCTTCTGATTTATCTTCTGCTTTCTCTTACTTCTCTTCTTTACTTCATCCTGATCCTCATCTCCCTATCCTGCTGCTCATATTATCTTCTTCTTCTTCTTGTTGTTCTTTTTCTTCTTCTTCTTCTTCTTCTTCTTCTTCTTCTTCTTCTTCTTCTTCTTCTTCTTCTTCTTCTTCTTCTTCTTCTTCTTCTTCTTCTTCTTCTTCTTCTTCTTCTTCTTCTTCTTCTTCTTCTTCTTCTTCTTCTTCTTCTTCTTCTTCTTCTTCTTCTTCTTCTTCTTCTTCTTCTTCTTCTTCTTCTTCTTCTTCTTCTTCTTCTTCTTCTTCTTCTTCTTCTTCTTCTTCTTCTTCTTCTTCTTCTTCTTCTTCTTCTTCTTCTTCTTCTTCTTCTTCTTCTTCTTCTTCTTCTTCTTCTTCTTCTTCTTCCTTTTTCTTCTTCTTCTTCTTCTTCTTCTTCTTCTTCTTCTTCTTCTTCTTCTTGTTCTTCTTCTTTTCTTCTTCTTCTTCTTCTTCTTCTTCTTCTTCTTCTTCTTCTTCTTCTTCTTCTTCTTCTTCTTCTTCTTCTTGTTCTTCTTCTTCTTCTTCTTCTTCTTGTTCTTCTTCTTCTTGTTGTTGTTCTTCTTCTTCTTCTTCTTCTTCTTCTTCTTCTTCTTCTTCTTCTTCTTCTTCTTCTTCTTCATCTTCTTCTTCCTCTTCTTCCTCTACTTCCTTTTCTTCTTCCTAATCCCATCATTATTTTCCTTCTTCCTTATATTAATTTTATTATCATTATCTCCCTTCTTATTTACATCTTTACCTCCTCGACCTCACTTTCCCTGCTTGTTTTCTTCAACTTGTCATTCCTTCTATTGTTCTTTTCCCTTATACGTTCTTATTTCCCTCTCTCTTCTTTCCATTCTTCTTCCATCACTACAACAACTCCTTCTCCCTTCTCTCTCCCTTTCCATTTCCATCACTACTTCGTTCGTTGCCTCTGTTCGTTCGCCTCAGATGAAAAAGCAGACGTCAATGTTTTAATATTCATGATCGTTTCTGATCCCATCCCATTCCATCCCTGTCTACTCCCTTGGGACTGGTCGCTAAACATTGCTCGTTTATTTTTCCTCTCTTCTGTTTTGTTTCTATCTATCACTCCCGTTTTTCTACTCTTTTTCAGGCTCTTCATTCCCCCCTGACCAGTTTTTTCCTCCTTCCTTCAATAGTCTGTCCAAGCAATGAAGACCCTCTGGCAAGATGGGAAAATGACTCCAGCTTGGTCAATATTTGTTCAAGAATTGGAAATGTGGTCTCAATAGTAGATCAAATTGTTCCCCACACTTTGAGATCGAATTGATAATATTTTAACTAAAATTGACCGAACTTGAGTCATTTTCCCATCTTGCCAGAGGGTCTTCTTCGCTTGGACTGACTATACCGGTACACGATTTCTCTATTTTGCTCATCCCATGTATAAACATGGAAATACTCTATCATACAATTCTATGCGAATGCGATAGCTCAATTCATTTTCATCAGTATTAGTTGAAAAAGCCTCCATGAAGATGTGTTTATACCACTAGCGGCTTGTACCCAAGAAACAGGTGAAGTATCTTTACTATACAGCACTTCACCTGTTTCGCGGACACGAGCCGCCAGTGGTTAGACGAGAGATTTTTGATACGCACTAATGAAACAGAATCCATAATTGATACAGGAAGGAAGCTCATTGATACATGATTTGATACCTTAATTTATAACATGATATATAAGTCTGGTTTGTTTACATAATAATTCATAATTTGGAACTTGTAAATCGAAAGTTTCATGATTTATAATCAATAAGTTCAAAAGCTAATTATCTGATTCATAAACATCCACAGACGTGATTTCCAGAAGTAATTCAATAAATCATAAAACTTTCGATTTACAATTAATGAATTATGTTAATAGACCATTGGCATCAATTTATCACTCTTTTGATTGTTAACTTACCGAGTTCAAATTTGACTTGACTAATAAGAATGAACACCACACCGATCGGACCAATGGGAGTCAACCAACGGGCTTCTAGCTTACGATTGGTCGCAGCTGTGTGACGTAACAGAAAGCGTTTGACAAATAAATTGCTATCCACCAATAGGATTCCAGATGGGCGTTCCGTGCATGGCTGCTTGCTTCCTATTGCTAGATAGAACTTATTCAGACTACAGAGAATCTTCAAACATTATTTCTATTTTTGTGGGAGAACTGGATCAAACAATCAAATTGTGATTAATTAATGTATGGTATTCTAGTAATGTCCAATCCCACTGGACTTCAAAACTGAATCATACGATAATCGGGCCAATCATTCGATATTGTTGTGGTAAATTTTGTATCACTGGCGGCTCGTACCCACGAAACAGGTGAAGTGCTATACAGTAAAAGATACGAGCACTTCAACTGTTTCGTGCGTACGAGCCGCCAGTGTTTTGTATTTAAATTCAAAGCAGTGGGTAGTTTACCAACATTGATAACGCCATTTTGTACGTGAGGTAAATAACATGAACATGTTCAAAATGAGGACTATCAACATGACTGATAGTTCTAGAAAACAAAATTGTCAATTGCCAGTAGAAGCCTAATTGGAATAAGACCTAGAGTAAATACTTTGATGATGTAAACTGAATAGGTGCTTGAAAATACACACACCTAATCAATAAAATTTACACCTTCATAGAAACCAAACACTTGTTCAAATAATGTTGGAAAACGTCAGATTCAATTGGCTTGATGGATGATGAAGCTGTGTTTGTTGAATGATTCAGGTATGAAAATTTGCCTACTGAATACTATTGTATTTTGTCTACTAAATATACTGATATTTTACTGCTTCGGTGGAGTAGCCTATAATCAGTGAATATAAGGCAAAATTATTACTCATGTTTTATCAGTTGATTGGCTTCAATGTTTGGGCGGTTCGTCTGCCTCTTTTACGTGATGTAACCTACTAACAGCTTATGTAAAGCCTCTACTGTCTCTCCCGATTTCAAACTCATCAGCCAGGTATAGCTAGATGACAACATCGATTGACAACATCAGCTTTTGGAGCGCACAAGGAGCAAACAAAGCCGTTCAACTTTTTAGTGCCAACTATACGTGGTATTGTGTTGAAATAATCTTTTTAACATTGGAAATTTGTTGAAAGTATCAGTAATAAAGAGGACTTGGAGTTATTAATCTGGTTGACGTTAATAATTATCACACTCGAGAATCAAACTTTTCAATTAAATATAGGATTGAATCTCAAGAGTGCATTCAAACCCGAAACGAAACGAAACGAAATGTTCGCTTCAAACTAATGGGACAGATTTAGCACACAGGTAGGTGAGATCAATCTGACTTAACATAACAAAACAAAATTGTGTAGGAATGCGCTGTTGATTTTTTTTTTTTTTTTTTTTTTTTTTTTTTGAGGGTGATGCCCACATGGGCTCTTGGGCCTGTGCGTGGGTAATGGGAAGGATGATGATGAGAGATGAATGGACCTACTGCTTTAGGTGGGTTCCGAACCACCGGGAAGCGATTTTTGAGGCTCATGAATTGAATTCAGAGGAGCCGGTCACCGTTACAACAGTGGTGATAGAGGCACGCCGCTTATCTAATCTCACCGATTAGACGCTCTCTACCACTGGGACAAACCGCTTCCCAATGTAGAGACCTGCATTTTTATTGACTGGAATTATAGGCTATCCTCAACTCATTCATATCTATTTAGTGTGAAGAAGTTTGAAACTAACTATGTTAAACAAAATAAAAATTACTATAAATTCAAAGAGAATCATCTCCTTAAATTTTGCAACCAAGCCCCAGGTGAAGTGTCCGTATCTTTTACTATACAGCAGTTCACCTGTTTCGTGGGCACGAGCCGCCAGTGAACTGGGGCCATGTCAAAGTAAACCGTTGAAGAAAGAAAATATCAATTATCTCAATTGAATGAAATTCATTAGTTTTCAGTTATCCTTTTCACAAACTTATTTGCAAGCACACCAAGCTTTTGAGCTCTCAGTTGAACAAAATTGCGGCTACAGGTTTCAAACTAATTCAACAGCTGAAATCTTTATTGAGTTTGAGTATTTATTTTATTAACGATAACCGATAACAATACAGTTCTAATTAAAATAGAACAGAATTTAATTGGAAAATGGCAGGAGCTCAATTCAATAAGGCAAACATGGCTAATCAATAACTTTTGTTAACTTAACTAGGTTACAAGCAGTTGAGATAATATTGATTATTACTGACGTGTATTTTTGCAGTTTCAAATTTACCAGATGTTTGCAATTACAGCTTATTGTTACTCTACGGAATACTTCTCATTATATCGTATTCTATAACAAGATGTAATAAATTTTGAAGTATGAACGTATATGATTCTCTCACTCTGATTGTATGAGTGTAACATTTAAAAATATTTTACTGTGAGTTCAAGATACTTTTACGATAGAATAATATGAAAAAAAAACAATAATCGAACTGATAAACAGGTTCAATAACTCGGAAAACCTATCATAATCGTATTTGAAACTTGTAATTTGATGATTTGGAAATAATAATGATGATTTATAGACATTCTTATCAATCTTTCTCCCACTTTCCCTGCTTCGTTTAATGAAATGGTCGACTGCTCAAGTTTGAAATTATACTAGGATTCTTCATAGTAAAATTATCCTTGAGGAAGAATTGTTTTATTCAGTTCATTGCAATGTAAGATAAAAATTCAATGAATAGGCTACCATCATAGTTACCATCATCACTTAATATTCTCATCAAAATCAGGAAATAGGGCGATTTGGACATGTGTCTGGATTTTCACTTATAAATGTTAGTGCAAATAAATGATGTGTAGAGACAAGGACAAATATTAGTTTTCCGAAATTTATAAAAAAAGAACCAGTGTACCAGTAACCAGTGATACGAGATTCATCACTTACATGATTGGGTGAGGATAACATTCAATTTCATCAAATTCCGTGGAGAATTTGACCTCACGACAAAAGAAAACTTATTAGTATAGAGTTTAGCATAGATTATTACCATTAGTATGAATTTTATGACCCAAAAACATGTTAATGACATTAGATCAACAAAACATGTAATTAATTATTGACATCGACAGTCGATTGAATAATAATTGATAAATAATTAGTAGCACCTCAAAAGCAATCAGGCCTCAGGTTAGAGTTGAGACCTGATTCGCAAAAAGGGGGTGAACCGTTAACCACTCCTAGAACTATAATTTGCATGTATCCCCCCCTTAATACAACACTTCCCCCCCCCCCCCACTAAATAAGGAGCGGCACACAATCAAAATGACGTCGATGCTGATTAAATGAGGGGGTGCTAAAATGGATGAATATTATATTCACCCCCCCCCACCCTCATTCGTGAGCTGAAATGGTAAATCACCCTCTACCACAACACCCCTCAGGGGAGGTTGATAGGGGGAGCAGGCGTGTAATTGATTTTAATTGGCTGATCTGACGCTAGAGACCGCCACACTTCATAAGCTATCCAAGCAAGTAAGACATTCTGGCAAGATGAGAAAACGACTCCAGCTCAGTCAGTATCGGTTCAAAAATTATAAATTCGGTCTAAAATAATTGTGGAAAACTTTCTGATCTAAAATTTGAGACCAAATTTATAATTTTTGAACCGATACTGTCTGAGCTGGAGTAATTTTCCCATCTTGACAGAATGTCTTCTTCGCTTGGACGGACTATAGATGAGAGATATTATCGCCTGAGGCCTGCTCTACCTCATCACCTCATTTCTATCATCTCCTCACTCATTCCTCATTTTGCTTGCCTCATTCCACTTGCCTCACGCTGCTATCCTCAGTTCCTCAACATTGCAATCCTGAGCTCCAACAAAATTGAAAGAAAAGTGCTGCCTTATTATTTTCCACAATATCTTTCCTTACTTCTCAATACAATCTCAAATATCCCGCCTTATTCTCAATCAATGTTAACTTGCCTCTACGCATGCCTTCAACAAATCTCACCTTTTCATCTTATCAACAAGACTTATGCCACACCTTTATATCAACTTACCTTAGGCCTCATACCTTAGTATCTCATCTAATCATTGAATTATTGACATGCTTATCCCAAGAAGCAATAAGCTTAGCTGAGTGACTCAAACAGATCAAATTGATGAATTCCTTGATGAATCGTTTGGTACAATTAACCTAATTACCATTTATTACAAAGAGAGGGTTGCTGGAATGAATCCACAGTTGAAATTCTCATGATTAATAGAAGTTTAGCTATTACTGACTATGAATTAGGCCTACTAGGTTTCCTTAAATAGCTGACACCAAAACCTACCTACTATCAGCTGATGAAAAGCATCTATTGTATTTTAATTTTTAAAAAATCATCTAGGAATAGCTAAATTAAACTATAATTGTCAACAGCTGTTTGAGCTTTTTGACGTTATCTCTTGACAAGTTTTTCCACGGTCCAATAAGTTTTTAAGAAGGAACAATTCTTCATAAAATATGATAAATGATAAAATTTATTACAACTGACAAAGGAACTAGAAATTTATATAATTATTATAGAAGTCGATTTTTTAATTTGGCACCGGTATCATTCTGTGTATCATATTGAAAGTGATGACACTTGTATCATCTTGCGTATCAAATTAAAAGCGAATTTAAACATGACACACCACATAATACGGTTTTTAATTTATAATATAACGCAATTGAAAGTGGACAGTGGTCAAATATGTTGAAAGACAAAAAACAGGGTTCAAAGACATGCTCCAGACCTTTAGGTGACTCTCACAAAGGTATAGTGTGTCCAAGCAAAGAAGACATTCTGGCAAGATGGAAAAATGACTACAGCCTGGTCAATATTGGTTCAAAAATCTTAAATTTGATCTCAAATTGTAGAAAACATTACGCTCTAAAATTTGAAACTAAATTTCAAATTTTTAACCAATATTGACCGTGCTGTAGTCATTTTCCCATCTTGCCTGAATGTCTTCTCTGCTTGAACAGACTATACCGTATCAAAACCCCCCTCCCCGAGAGAGCTACATCGAGAGAGGGGGACTAAACAGACCGACCCCTGGAAAGCTACCCCCAACACAAAGAACCTTACTAAACCATGGGTTTCAGTTCTGGGGCATTATTCATTGTGTATAATCCACAACGTGCAAACAAACGCTCACTGCTTACTTGCTAATTAAAGGGGTTTATTGCGGGTTTAGAAGGGGTGGTGAGGGGATAGCGGAGGGGTTTACGACTTTCGCTAATCCGACAACAATGCTATTACCAAGCTTTGGACTTGCTGGTCACCGCCGGAAAACTGAACGCAAACTGGAACGGAACTGAATTGTTGGTGAGTTATTTAATGTAGCCTAACCTTATAAGTGAATTTGGAAAAAGACGTTTTGGGCCCCATTGTCTGTGTTTTTATCCAATAAATTTATTGTAAAAATAAATATAAAAAAAGTATCCTTATTCTGGACAGGATAAAAAGGATTTATATTATGGTTGTTAAGACAATGTGAACTGCTGATCTGTTTAAAAAAATTTGAATGAAACGATGGTTCAAACTTGGTTTAGTATTTAGATTAAAAGTTCAAACCAAGAGCCAAAGTTGAAGCTACTGCGTTTTAAAATAAGGTAAATTAAACGATATTTGAACATTGGTTTCCACTGTAGATTCAAAGTTCAAACCACGGGTAAAAGCTGTAGGTAGCAGCACAGCATAAACTTGTCAACGATGCTGTGTTACTATTGGTCGGTGGGAGGAGCCTATCGATCGAAGCTCTGTCATTGGTCGAGACTCACTGATCGAGACAAGACACACCCCCGCTGAAGCTTCCAGAATATGTAATCAACACTTTCAGCAATCACCAATGTTTCACACTTCAAATAGACGCAATAAACTGAAATGTCGATTTAATATTGCTTCGATTTCAATTAATTGTCTTATGCCCGGTTTTTCCAAGCACACTCAAAGTTGAGGGACCCTCAAATTTTGATGAACAGCTGACATTTTCTATGATAAGTATAGGAAATGTAGTAAAGTGTAGTAAACTTGAGGGTCCGTCAAATTTGAGTGTGCTTGGAAAAACCGGGCATTAATGTAATATGAACTATTTTGAAGCTTCTGGATTGAATACAAATTATTGACTTGAAACATCATTGGAACTTTCCAGAATTTCAACACAAATAAGAAATTTATTAATAAATATTTTTGTTTAGTTGAAAATTGTTACATTAAGCATGAACATTATTGAAAGTAAGAATTTGATGACATACATCAAGAACCTTGTGAAAAGCTGAATTAATATTTTTCAATTCACTGTAATCCCAAATGAATTCAAGTTCTTTTTTAGAAAAATGAGCCAGCTATGGTTTTTAATTCAACACCATTAATGTACAATTGAGTTTTTAATTGGTTTTATAGTAGTGGGTGAACCATGACCTATTCTTTATTTCGCTGTATTGAGTAATTACTCACTTCCATACCAATAAATATATCGACAATTAATAACCCCAATTAAAATTTCAACTGTCAATATCTCCTGTTCAATTATAGGGTTCACTGACTTGAATTTTTTTTTCGTAACACAAAGATGATACAATCTTCCCAACGCATTTCACAACAATCATTTAGCGCTTTATTTGTTCCCAAGAGTTGTAAGTACGATACATGAATTATTAACACGTTTTAAGCGATTGGGAAAGTTGATACCAAACTTCGAACAAGTTTACGAAGCTGTCAATTGTAATAGGCATGGAACGGTTGCATCATCCGAGTTTGAAATTTCCCACAAGTGACTTGATGGTTAAGTTATGATGATTGAAATGACTCGATGAAATTAATGACTTGATGATTAGAAAATGACTCTGATTGTTTTTGAATATGGTGGAATATTCTCTAGTATCTTTGTTTTACACTGTGATCAACATCCCCATTGGAATTGTTCATAGAATTCCTTCTCTGTGGTGAATTACACCTGGTGGCTAGGCGCCAAGTTAGGTGGTTTCGTCTGTCTCTTGTACGTGATGTAACCTATTAACAGCTGTTGTATTGCATCCAATGTTTCTTCTGATCTCAAAAATATTATCAAGCCATAGCTGAATAACAATTCTAATATTGAAAACTAGAACTCAATATCGAAACATTTTGGTGTCAGCTGTAATATTTAACTTTCCTGTAAGTAACTCTGATGAACATATATCTATTATATCTATCTATATCTATATTTTAGAAATTTTTCTTCATTTGATCTATTCTTATTTCAATTTTTACTATTCTGCTAGAACTCTTTTGTATTGCTTAGTGTTTACTCATTTATACTCATAGCTATTGCGATTTGCATGTTCTTTTTTTCTATTTTTTTGTAACGTTGGTTAACTTGTTTTGTAAATTACAGTGTTTTGGGCATAATGCCTGTAGTCTTCCTTGATATTGTGATGAATAAATAAATATGAGACAAGATTTTTGTTTAGAATTTAAGCAGCACCAATTTCCATGAATACCTTTGCCTGATTTCTTTTAAATCAATGAAATTGAATCATTCCACATTCAACTGAATATCATGTATTTCCATCACTTACAACATGTCAAGTTATACTCAAGGTTACATCTCTGGCGGCTCGTGCCCACGAAACAGGTGAAGTGCTGTACAGTAAAAGATACAGGCACTTCACCTGTTTCGTGGGCACGAGCCGCCAGTGGGTTACATTTATTCACTACACCGACCAAAATACATCTACATCAATAAAACACGTACCAAGTAGGCTACACCAATGCCAGATAATCTCAACTCCCTTGTAATCCTGCTCTACTGTACAGAAATAGAGACACCAAAAGTAAAGTGGAAACCTTTGTTTAGCCAGAACAAAATCGTTCCCGACAAGCAAACATCCTTATTCACGACTTTTTCATCCCCTGTCCTGTTCTTCCACCCCCTTTCTACTTCTTTCCATCCCATTTCCTCCTTTCTCCCACCCCCTTTGTCCCTTTGCCGTTCTTCTTTCCCCTCTTTCTTGTCCCTTCTTCCCCGAAAATAAGAGGAAAAACATTCCCTGAGGTAGAAGAAAAGCACACACGACTCAAAGGAATGGGATGAATAACAAATGCAGTTTGAATCGGCGATCTTGTCTCAAAGATCGGTGAGCTTACAACCCTCACAAGTTTCTCACTTAGTTCCCACTCTCTTTCTCACTCTCTCTTTCTTTTCTCTCTTCTCTCTCACCATCTTAACCTCACAATGAAACTCTTTCTCTATTATTGACTACCGAGCACCTTTCTTCTAGTTTTCTACCCCTTTGCTGAAGATTAAGAGAAGTAGTTGTTTTCTTAGATGTTTCTCACACTACTATTCTGATTACTCTCTCTCTCTCTCTCTCTCTCTCTCTCTCTCTCTCTCTCTCTCTCTCTCTCTCTCTGGTTAAGTGTTAATGAGAGGTATGTTCTTGAGCATTCCTCTCCAAGAATGGGCACTTATATGTCCAAACTCCGCCTTTTTATGTAATTACAGCATCAGTTATAGTACCGTTAACATAATTATTAAATCCTACATTTCAATCATTCTCGTAAGTTCTCATAAAGACTATAATAGTCTATACTTACTTATTAAAACGAGCGATGTAATTAGAATCATTTTTAATTTGCATAATATAGGATTTGAGCCGATGTGTTTTTGTGATTTACATAAATAAAGTGAATGAATCTGAATCTCTCTCTCTCTCTCTTTCTTCTAATTTCACATTGAATCACTTTCTCTTCCTTTATCACCGTCTACCGTCTTTCTTCTCATTTCCATCCCTTTGCTGAAGATTAAGAGAAGTAGTTGTTTTCTTAGCTGTTTCTTACACTATCATTCTCAATCTTTCACACTCCCTCTCCCACTCCTTTAACCTGTAATTTCCTTCTCTCTTTTCCTCTCGTCAACACTGTGTTCTTCGTCTTCCTCCCTTTCTTCACAGCCTTTCTTATTCCCCTTCTTCTTCAAGATACTTACAAAGATTGAGAGGCAGCAGTTGTGGCGTAAGATCTTCTTCCAGCCGATAAGATTATGCTGTTCTTGTGTTCACCCTACCATCTACTACTGCGATTTATTAAGGTTCTCTTCTTCTTATTCTTCATTTCTTCTACGTCTTCATCATTTTTTTCGCCACTAACTTCAACTCCTTATGTGTCTGATTTCTCATACTTTCTTCACACGACAGTTTTCTTCTTCGCATTTTCTTCTTCTTTTTCTTTTTCTTTTTCTTTCTCTTTCTCTTCTTCTTCTTCTTCTTCTTCTTCTTCTTTCTTCTTCTTCTCTTTCTTCTTCTTCTTCTTCTTCTTCTTCTTCTTCTTCTTCTTCTTCTTCTTCTTTTTTCTTCTTCTTCTTCTTCTTTCTTCTTTTCTTCTTCTTCTTCTTCTTCTTCTTCTTCTTTCTTCTTCTTCTTCTTCTTCTTCTTCTTCTTCTTCTTCTTTCTTCTTCTTCTTCTTCTTCTTCTTCTTCTTCTTCTTCTTCTTCTTCTTCTTCTTTCTTCTTCTTCTTCTTCTTCTTCTTCTTCTTCTTCTTCTTCTTCTTCTTCTTCTTCTTCTTCTTCTTCTTCTTCTTCTTCTTCTTCTTCTTCTTATGTTATCTCTTTCCTCACTTTCCCACTTCGAAAAAAAAGGTTTTATCTGTTTTTCTCCTCCATCTGTTTTTGACTTTATTCGGGCCTAAAACTTGTCTAAAAGAAGTTCCCACATCTTCTTCTCCTAATTCGTCTTTTTCTTCATTTTCTAGTTACTCATTCTCTTCATCAATATTCCCTTTTCATTCTTCTTCAACTTCTTGTCTTTCTCCTCTTCTGTAACTTCTCTCTTTCCTCTTCTTATTCTACTTTCTCCAATTTCTCACTTTCAACTTCCTTTTTCTTAATCGTTTCAGAATTTTCTGTTCAATTCGTATCTCTCATCAAACAGTCTTACTTTCAATCACTTGTCAACATTTCTTCAATCAGATTTTTGTATCTTTTATTGTTCTTCTATTCCCCCTACCCTCCCTTGAACATGGTTTGCGTTTGATCTTTCAAACCTCCTTTTTCCCACCTAATCTATAAACCCATCTATACCCACCCTATCTCCTATTTCTTTACCTCCTTTTCCCCCTAAACCTGGTCAGAGTTCTATCTTCTTCTTATAAATCATCTTTCCCTACCCAACCCCTTACTTCTTCACTACTACCCAACCTTTCAACCTCTCCCCATTAACTCACCTACCATATCCTTACCCACCCCCTAGAAAACTTATCCAACCCAACCCTGGAAAGAACGTATTATTCCCCCTGAATACGCATCCGTGTGTGCTTGTGCGTGCGTGCGTGCGTGCGCATCTCTCCATTTCTTCCCTATTTCTTCCTGTTCCTTCTCCGTGCTGTCTTCAGGGATCAATTCCCTTCCCTAGGGAAAGAAAGAGGAGCTTGCCCCAAGAATACTGAACAGAATAAGTGGCTAACATCCGTGGATAAATCGGTGTTGTGCTTCTGACATTATTCGCCATTTTCTCTTCTTTTCTGTCCTCAACTTCTTTCTCTTTTCGCACTCATTCTCGGAGGGGAAATCTGCGACAGTTCTTCGTCTTCTTCTTTTTGTCAATCTCTTTCTCTTTCCACAATCATTCTCGGAGGGGAAATCTGCGACAGTTCTTCGTCTCTTTGTTTTTCTTTTTGCGTCTCCTTTTATTTCAACATTTATCTCTGATCTCTGAGGGAAACAACAATAATTTGTCACTTTTTCTTTCCTTTTTTGTCACTTTTTCTTTCCTTCTTTGTCCCCTTTTTCTTTCCTTCTTTGTCCCCTTTAGCGTCAATCTCATACTTTACTTCTTTTCACCACTTAACCTCAAGATTGAGTTTTAGAGAGGCGTCCTAACTTTGCCTCATTGCAATAAATTGTGAGTAAACACATGAATAAACTAGCCGGCAGGCTCAACTTCGCTCGCCTCGCCTTCTCCGCCTATAGCGGCAGAGCCCCCTGGACCCCCGACATTTCAATTATCTATTGAATTTTAGAATAACTCCATTTTAAACATACATAATGAATCAGCAGCACATTTGCTGCTGGAATGTCCAGCACTCTTGCAAATGAGGAGGAGACTGCTTGGAAAGGCAAACCGTTCTTAGCCTACCGGAGGAGGCAAGAGAACTGGACTTCAAGGCCCTGAGTAAATTCTGCTCTGGCCTTGGATTATGGAACATGGCATAAGCCAAAGGGGATTCATTGAATGTTGGATTGTCTATTGAAGCATAGGATGACTTCATTTCATACGAAGAACCAGAGCCTTGCTATCCAAATGTTATTAAAAATCGTATAATAACTTATTGTATCAGTAACTTATTCAAATATTATAAAACTGACCCCAAAACGTTGTTTGTTGTACGAGATGTAACGTAACCTAACGAAGATGTTACCACCAGCCGATGTGAAGCATCTTTTGTCTCATTGGGATTCTAGAACATCATCAAGGTACAGCTGAATGAATATCCTTATTGACAACATCAGCTTTTGGAGCGCACAAGGCACAAGAAGCAGACAAAACCACCTACCTCTTTGACATCAGCTGTACCCGTATTTGTTTTGTTTTTTGAGATTATAATTTGATAATAAGTATGAATTTAGCTGTACTCTACTTCTACGCGAAGAATATTATGAAAAAAAATTTAAAATATACAATCATAACAAACGATGATCATTGAATTCTTCACGGACATGTGTAGTTTGACATTACATGTCAAGATGCTCACATCTACCTTGACAACTTACTATCATCGAGACATTTTTCGTAACGCTATCTAACAACACACTTGGTAACTAACTGAGTTTCTTAGGAACGCCCCTCTGCAATTCAATTGGTCAACGCCAGCTGTTACCTACAGAGCTTCCACCAATCGGAGACGAGCAACAAGTGTCTAACTGAACTTCTCAGGAACGCCCCTCTGCAATTCTATTGGTTGACGCCAGATTCAACGTCACCTGTTATCAACAGAGCTCCCACCAATCAGGAAAGAGAATCCGCCATTTGCTTTCAGTACAATCCTATTTCTTACATCGACTATAGAAGCTTCGAATGTGTATAGAATACAACAAAATGGCGGCTACATGTGATTGTTAGAAACTTTCTGACTTGGCTATTCAATCAAGAATACAGAACTACGAAGTAATAAATGTTAATTGGAAAATTATTTGTATTAGTTTGAATTTTTCATGTTGTTAGATAGTACCGAATACAAAATTATACATTTCGTATTCGGCTATTGATAACAAATATAAATTCAATATAACTTGATTACTATTTTTATCCAAATTGATAATGGGCTAATGTGCCGAAACATGTATGTGTTTTTATAATTTTAAAGTTTTTCGAAAAAAGGGTGTTTGATTTTTATTTATTTTTCAACAAATATAAAATACAAATTCTTTTCATCGGATATGAAGGAATATCAATCTTAAAGTCGTGGATTATATTAGGTGGATGAATATTTGAATCCAAAACATGATTCTAAACATGATCAAACATGATCAAAACATGATCGTGGTTAAGTGGTAGAGTGGACATTACTGTCCAAACTTCGCCTCGTCATTAAAATAAAGAAGTCATTCTATTCTATTATTGTATCAAATAAGTGAAAGTTTTTCAAATACGGTAGGCTATACAACGTTATAAGTGTTTTTATTATTATGTTTGAATATCATAAGATTTCACGAGACACTATATCAGGAGCTATGAATATCATTAATAACCTTGTGAATGACATAGATAAAGTTATGAATATTGCATACGAATGGCAGATTAGGGACTACAAGTTTATAATTATTTTACTTGTAAAATACAAAGTTCAGAATTCACGAACTAAAAGTTATGAATAACACAATCCAGATGTGAACATCATAAACAATTTTCAACAACTTTTCATAAACAATTCCAATCATTTCAATAAACACAAAAAACATACACCCAAACAACACTAAAAACTTGATTCAAACTTGAAAAAAATGGACGAAAGATGATTAATTAACAAACGATTTCCAAACCACATACGAATAATAGCAATTGATCGATTCGACATGTCAACAACAATCGAATTAGAGCAAAAAAGGGGTGAAAAAGCAAATCAAACATGAAATAATGAAAATGGGAAACGAGGTTAAAAAGTAATAATCCATTTTTTGTTTTTTTCTCCAATCATCCAATCCCATTACACATTGTTTTCTACATCAAAGTGGTTGGAAAAGGGGATAAGAGAGATAAAAAGTGACCGAAAAAGGTTTGTTATAGTCTGTCCAAGCCAAGAAGACATTCTGGCAAGATGGGAAAATGACTCCAGCTCGATCAGTATTTGTTCAAAGATTATCAACTCGGTCTCAAAATGTAGACAACATTCCGCTGTACAATTTGTAACCAAATTTGTAGTGTTTGAACCAATATTGATTGAGCTGGAGTCATTTACCCATCTTGCCAGAATGTCTTCTTAGCTTGGACAGTCTAAACAACATGCGGAAATGATACAAAAGTGACACGTAAATTGGAAGAGAACTGAAATCGAAATGAAATCAGAAACAAACAACCGAATTATAGGGGGAAGGGGGCAGAATACAAGGGGAGGGAAGAGAGTTAAATCGCAACACTAAATTTCCCATTATGGCTTTCCGCAACAATCATTCAATTCCATTATTACGGATGTTGTTATCATCCCCAATACCATCAATAACAGAACAATAACATCGTCGTCACCATCATCATTCGTTCGTCGTCATCAGCAACATCATCATCATCGTCGTCGTCGTCATGATCAGCAACATCATCATCATCATCATCATCATCATCATCATCATCGTCGTCGTTGTCGTCGTCGTCTTCGTCGTCGTCATCATCATAATCATAATCATAATCATAATCATAATCATAATCATCATCATCATCGTCATCATCATCATCATCATCATCATCAACAACAACAACAACAACAACAACAACATCATTAAAATCATCATCATCATCATCAACAACAACAACAACAACAACATCATTAAACATCATTAAAATCATCATCATCATTGACATAATTATCAACATCATTATCCAAAAACTGGAGTGGAATAGGGATTACATACTCACATTGTTACGTATATAGCTGACGCCAAAAAGTTGGGCGGTTTCGTCTGTCTCTTGTACGTGATGTAACCTACTAACTGGTGATGTGGATAGCATCTATTGTCTCTTTTGATTTCAAAAACGTCATCTAGGCACAGCTAAATAACAACTGTGATTGACAACATCCGATGCTGGAGTTGTGCGCTTCTGATGTTGTCAATAAATTATAGTTGTAATTTAGCTGTGCCCCGATGATGTTGAAATCAAAAGAGACAATAGATCAGCTGTTACATCAGCTGTTAGTAGGTTACATCCCGAATAAGAGACAGACGAAACCGCCCAACATTTTAGCGTCACCTATATATGAACATAAGTAAAAGGGGTGATTACAGGCTATACATTATCAATGAGTACGTAGTTATAGATATACTGGTTAGTTCAACAGTAACATCGGCTTGTAGTATTATTTATGAATACAGTTCGTAGCTATAGGTATACATGTGATTAGTTAAAAGGGTGACTGATAGATATAGTAGTGTGGTATAGAAGGGGTATTAGGCAAACAAGCATGCTATTCAATTTATATTGTAATACACTGTAGTGTTGGCTATACATTATCAATGAGTACGTAGCTACAGATATAGTCGCGGTATCAACAGTACCATCATACCCTTGTACTATTATTGTTTTATGAGTGCAGAGATCGTAGCTTTAGATATAGACGAATGAAATTACAACAGAGCTGCAATCTATCTATGCCTTGTTGTCAGTAGATATAGTTAGAGAATCTTAATGTGTGATTTGTAGATACATAGATATAAATGAGTGTAGTTAATGCAGTGTTGCCATCTATATGCGGTGGATGGACTGATTAATTAGCCAGTCACCGGTATCGTTTGTCCGAGCAAAGAAGACCCTATGGCAAGATGGGAGAATTACTCCAGCTTGATCAATATTAGTTTAAGAATTATAAAAATGGTCTAAATAGTAGATGAAATCGTTTCCTACAATTTGAGATCAAATTTTATATTTTTGAACCAATATTCACCGAGCTTGAGTCATTTTCCCATCTTGCCAGAGGGTCTTCTTTGCTTGGACAGACTTTAATTACATGCTGATGTGAACATGTGAGAGGGAGGAAGAGAATTAGGAGGAAAAGGAAGAGGAGGAGGAGGAGAAGTAGGAGGAAGAGGTGGAGGTGGAGGAGGAGGAAGAGGAGGAGGTGGAGGAGGAGGAAGAGGAGGAGGTGGAGGAGGAGGAAGAGGAGGAGGATTTGAGAGAGGAGGAGGAGAAGTGAGGAGAAGAAGATGAAAGGGAAGAGAAGAGGGAACAGAGAGACATGATGAGACAGAAAAAGAGGGAAAATGAAGATGGGACAATGAGGAAGAAGGATGATAGAAAGGAATGAGAAACCTATAGCAAATTGAAATTGGGTGAAATAATCAATATTTTATAAACCATTTATTGAATAGAACCTGATTTCTGAACATTGTTCTTGTTTTTATAACTTTTCATTCGTTTATTCCAAAGGCTTTCACAGTACTACACAAATTGCGAATTAAGACATTAGCAAAAGTTTGGTTGAGCAAAGAAAACATTCTGGCAAGATGGAAAATTGACACAAGCTCGGTCAATATTAGTTAAAAAATGATAAATTTGGTCTCAAATTGTAGAGCAGAATGTTTGAACCAATATTAACTGAGGAGTAATTTTACCATCTTGCCAGAATGTCTTCTTTGATAGACCATGCTTGTGTGATGTCTTATTTCACAATCTTCATTAAGTCGGGTGAAAACCTCAAAAATGACAGGAAGAAAAGCAAGAAAGAACAAGAAGAAAAATCAGAAAGCAAGATAACCATAACAACATCACAATTCGGACTATTTATTAACCTTTTCCAAAATACGGAAGATAGAATAAAAGAGAGGTTATTTATCTCTCAAATCATCATATTCGATTATGTGATTACAACTTTGAATAAACGTTTGGAACACAAGAGGAAAAATACAAACAGAAGCGTGAAACCTGATAGGAATGAGGTGTGAAACAAAGCTTTACTAACGCATGAATTTCCCCCAATTCATGCGGTTACAGTCCTGTTAGTGAAAGCTTTGTGGCGATTTCAAACTCTACCGCCAAAACTCCCTCTCCCCCGCCACAATTCGGTTGAGAGTGGCGCCTCTATCGGTCACACACCACAACTACCCTTCATTTAACCCCCCCTCCCCCAACACCGCAAACCACTTTCCATTATTATTAGACCTCTACTGAACTCTAGGTTTATTTCCAGTAAATTTCTGAAGTTGGGTTAGTCTGACCAAAGAAGACATTCTGACAAGATGGGAAAATGACTCCAGCTCGGTCGATATTGGGTCAAAAATTATTAATTTGGTCTCAAATTGTAGTAAACATTCTGATCTACAATTTGAATCCAAATTTAAAGTTTTTGAACCGACATTAACCGAACTGAAGACATTTTCCGACCTAGCCAGAATGTCTTCTTTGCTAGGCCAGACTATAGGTTTGGTTTTCCACATCATTGTGCACTTTTCCGATCGCCGCTTTTCACGGAAACGTGTCAACGCCGCTAAAAGAAAACCTCCTGGGAAATCATACTGAAAGCTGATCACATCATGTCACGTCGCCGATCACGTGACTGATGCGTGTAAATGCCTTCGTGAAGCGTTTAATGTCACCCTATCAATGTATATCATTTTATTATCCAAAAAGGTATTACCCACATGGGCACCTAGGCCTGCGCGTGGGTATTGTAAGGTATGATGACGATGAGAGATGACTACTTTTTAGGTATTGTCTGTCCAAGCAGAGAAGACCCTCTGGCAAGATGACAAAATGACTCTATGTCGGGCAATATTGGCTCAAAAAATTATTGATCCTAGGAAACATTCTGACTACAATTTGAGACCAAATCAACATTTTTTTACCAATATTGACCGAGATGGAGACATTTTGTCTTCTTTGCTTGGACACACTAATAGTCGGGACCAGCTAAATACTTGTGATCTCGTGAAATCACATCCACAGATAATGAAGAGAGCTTAAAAACTCTCATTAATTGATTACAATGCGTATTTTATAATATGATAAATTGTATACTAGAGTATAACTCTCATATTATGCATATTGTGTAGAATGAATGAGCAATAATACTGTATTACTATAACAGTTGAACATGGGAACCAGTTGGAAAACTCTCCATACAATAACGTCATTTATCTGTAATCAAGTTCCATCGGATTCTTCTTCTTTCTTCTTCTTCTTCTTCTTCTTCTTCTTCTTCTTCTTCTTCTTCTTCTATTCTTCTTCTTCTCCTTCTTCTTTCTTTCTTTCTTCCTTCTCTAATATTCTAGTACAACTTTGCCAAAAGATTTCCTTCTATAGTTGACTTCCTAACAAAATTCGTTGTCGTCACGTAGGCTATTAAATGGCAACACCATTGAATTCCCATGTGGCAACATGTCGCGTGCGTGTGTGTAGCATGCGTCACGACACTCCGCATTAATGCATTCAGCAGCAGTAGTGGGGCGACACACGCATGACATTATAATGATGGTTAGTGGGTAATTCGTATCAGTGTTATTACTTAGGGTAGGATATTGAGTTAGACAGAGAGAAAAAGAGAAAGAGAGTGAGAGAAGAGAGAAGAGAAAGAGAAAAGTGAGAGGAGTGAAAGAGAGAAGAGAGGAGAAAGTAGAGAGAAGAGAAAAGGGAGAGGAGAGGGAAGAGAGGAGAAAGTAGAGAGAAGAGAAAAGAGAGAGGAGTGAAAGAGAGAAGAGAGGACAGCAAAGAGAGCAGAGAGTAGAGAGAAGAGAGATAGAGAGATGAGACTGAGAAATGATATTGGAACACAAAGTAAAATCGTCTCTTTTTTCCAATGTCGATTATTTCAAATAAAATTTATTTAAAAAAGGGTACTTCGATTTGAATAATTTTAAAGTTTTAATAAAAACAGTAGCCCTAAGAGAAAAATAAAGGTTATGTTCACACTTTTGAGACTCTTGAGACTCAAATCACACACAAGTTTCGACTACTAATGGAGAAAAACTACAAAAAAATGGAATAGAATTTGAAAAAATGTTGTGAAACTGAAAAATAAGATCAATATTATTACAAATAATGTTGAATTTCACTTACAATCTCGAAAGAAAAATACAGTAGATAGACTTCCATGAAAGTGACTACCGATAGAAAGAGGGAGAATTACATTAAATATTTTTATTTAGGGCGAAGTTAGGACTCTTGGTCCTCTCCACCACCCAACAGAGACAGACAGAGATAGTAGAGGATGGAGAAGGAGGGTGGAAGATAGAGTTAGGACTCTTGGTCCTCTCCACCACCCAACAGAGACAGAGAGAGATAGTAGAGGATGGAGAAGGAGGGTGGAAGATAGAGAGAGAAAGAGAGTGAGAGAAAAAGGAAGAGTAAGAGTGAGTAAGAAAGAATGAGAGAAATAGAGATAGATAGAGAAGACAATAATACGTACCATCAGGGGAGAAGAATTGCATTTATAGGGGAAGTCAGAACCAGAAGTAAATTGTTACAAGGGTATGTTTTGCTACCAGCCACAGTTTGACATGGGGTGATAGTCTGTGACCTTTAGAAAACTTGCTGACTAAGAGCTAGCACGGACATTGACCGTGACGTCACTCAAGGGATGCTACCCCAGATATGTTCAGATCTAGAAGGTTTCAATAACTATATACTCTAGGGATATAGGAGATTTGATACGGAAGGTTCTATGTCTGTGTACAAGTTTTGAGTACTTCCCCTGAACTGTTTTGAACCGTGTTCAACTGGACCATAAGGGTGGTTGAAGAGAATATTCTTGGGGATGTAGTAGAGAGGAAATGATTTCATCCGGAAGTAATAATTCATAGATAAATTAATAGCTATAGTCCGACCAAGCAAAGAAGAGCCTCTGGCACGATGGAAAAATGGTCAAATCTTGGTCAATATTTGTTGAAGAATAATAAATGTGGTCTTAATAGTAGATCAAATCGTTCCCTACAATTTGAGATCAAATTGATAATTTTCAAACCAATATTGACCAAGCTGGAGACATTTTCCCGTCAAGCAAGAGGCTCTTCTTTGCTTGGTCAGACTATAAAGGCGTTCAAGGAATAAGTTACATTAATCGTCTTGTTTAAGGGATTTTTATCCCCTTGACATAACTTAAACTTAAACATTTGTCCTTGACATAACTATGAAAATATTTTGCAAAAATAAAATTGAAAAAATCATTCATTTGTTGAGAGAATTATAATTTTCTTACTAGATTGCCTTGTTTTCTCGTGACTTACTGTTCATTTCCCTGTTCAAGTTGAAATTTTCTGATTGTCTATTCTATTCATAGTTAATTCCAATTTCTTTTGTACATGCTACTCGAGAGTATAGAAGTTGTTTGCTATGTTCCCCACTACTAGGTTTGTTGTAAAGTCTGCCATTCCTGTCATATTCCTTTGAGCCGCCTACTATGGGCGTGGCTTGCCTAGCCAATAGCAGACGTTCACTGTGATTGGTCATGAACTACCAATACTTGTTCTCAGCTGTTCATCACTTTAGTCTCAGATTTGAATGTCGATATCAATTGGAGATCGATAATGGTGTGAAAATCAAGACCTATAATAATTCACTGGTCGCTCGTCTCCACGAAACAGGTGAAGTGCTGTACAGTAAAAGATACGGGCACTTCACCTTTTAAGTAAGTACAAGCCAGCAGTTCTATGAGATTTCTTTGTCTTTGTGACAATCAAAAGCCTTATTAAATCAATACTCTAATTAGGAATTTAATCAAGTTCACAACTACTACAACACATTATGGCCTGGCGTATGCTGGGACACACGTGTGCACACGCAGGCAAGTCAGCCAATCACAGCTCTTGTTGTGGACAAGACAAGAGCTGTGATTGGCTGGCTTGCCTGCGTGTGCACACGTGCGTCCCAGCATACCGCAGGCCTAAATACTACTACATCACATTCACAACTACTGAAACAGTTGATCAAGCATACACTGCATACTTTCAAATTAAAAATGAATATGATTTTCAATCGATTTGTTATTAATCCCCCCCCCCCCCCAGAATTTATTTTCACCGAACCTACAATGTAATAATTTTCATCCATTGCATCATTCATCCAAAACTGGGGGAATACAAGACAAAAATTCGTAACAAAAATGTCAAAAGTCAACAATAAGTTGACAAGTGACCCAAAAGTCAACAATAAGTTGACAAGTGACCCAAAAGTCAACAATCGAGGCGTACAATATTGACGTTGTATCATCAACATCAGTTCTATCAAACATACCCTCAGTATCCAGTCCATTATCATTATCATCATCAAAACCTTGAAAGGCGTCTCACATATTAGACTTGAATCTCAACTGCTAAGAATACAATGCTCAGAAGTAATGTTGTATGATGAATTTTACATAAATTATTGATAATTATTGGAGAGTATCGAAGGAAATCAACACATTGACTTTCATCATTATTATTATTATTATCATTATTATTAATATTACTATTACTATTATTATTATTATCATCATTATTATTATTATTATTATTATTATTATTATTATTATTATTATTATTATTATTATCATTATTATTATTATTATTATTATAATTATTTGTACAAAAAATAATTGATTAGTATCAATAGCATAGCTGAAAATCGACGTTAAAATGTTGAAAATCGAGATTATTGTATTGTTGATTGTAGAGTCAATTCAGATCAACATCAATGGTTATCGGTGAGCTAAAGGTTGATGAATAATGAACCATATGTATTATTTAATAATTAGATCAAATTTATGAATAAATTTTAAAAAAATGGACATAGATGAACATTAAAACTAAAACACACCCACAATGATGAACATCGATACAAATAAACATTGAAGAGAAACCGCAAACAAACCAACATTAGAAGTAAGATTTCAAAATTGATTAGATTAGAAACAAACTTTCATTGAACTCAGATAGTAACGTAGTCAATCAACATTTATGAATATAGCTGACGCCGAAACGTTGGGCGGTTTCGTCTGTCCATTGTACGTGATGCAACCTACTAACAGCTGATTTAAAACATCCATTGTTGCTTTCGATTTAAAAAACATAATCAAGGCCTAGTACTCGTAAAATGACAATTCCAATTATTGACAAAAACACCTGTTGTGTCTGCGCACAAGGAGCAGACGAAACCGCCTAACTATTTGTAGTCAGCTACACCGCGCTCTCTTTCAAAATTGATGACAATCGAATCAACTCGATGAGCGTGACATTTCGATAATAGTATCGACTTTTCGATAAGTATCGAATGAGTGCTCGAAACTCTGATGAGTGTGACATATTGATGAGCAGCTCATCATCGTCATAATCATCATAATAATGACAGGAATCATCATCATCATCATCATAATCATGAAAGGCAACAGCCAATAGGAGAGCATGCAAATATGACTGATGCAATGTCAGCATTATTTTGCCGTATATTCTTTCGTGTGGGAGCCTGGCACACCTGATGTCAAACTGAAAATGCAATCAATTATTAAAAACGCTTCTCTCTTTCACCCTTCACAATTTTTAATTAATTTATATACAGGGTGTTTCAGGAGGAATGTGCAATACTTCTCAGGCTGATTCCTTACACCAAGTAGACAAAAAAGTTCCATGGGACCAACCCCCAAAAAAGCTTTGTTACCGAGATAACAATGGCGGAAAATTGAGATTTTTCAAAATAGATTAATTTTTCTAATTTTTTAGAGGCTATAGTGAGGTTCTGAAATAATCAATTCCTATGTAAAATTAGCTGAGGAATTCAATGAAACCTGTTCCAAGTTTGTAACTTTAACGGTTATTGAGATAATTGGGAAAAATATGCTAGAAAACGCTATTTTTCAACAATAAGGGTTATAACAGGATAAGGAATCATGAAATTGTATTTTTTATTAATGGAAGTTGAAGAGAGTCGGATTCTAAAGGAAAAGTTAAATGGCGGCGATTGTGTAAATCTTACCCAAATCTCAGAAATGGCGATCAAAAATCGAAAAATTGACAAAACGTAGCAGAAGTGTTAAATTTGTGTTTAGTAGCGATTTTGCGATCTTTGATTATTGTTGAAAAATAGCGTTTTCTAGCATATTATTCCCAATTATCTCAATGACCGTTAAAGTTACAAACTTGGAACAGGTTTCATTGAATTCCTCAGCTAATTTTACATAGGAATTGATTATTTCAGAACCTCACTATAGTCTCTAAAAAATTAGAAAAAATAATATATTTTGAAAAATCTCAATTTTCCGCCATTGTTATCTCAGTAACAAAGCGTTTGGGGGTTGGTCCCATGGAACTTTTTTGTCTACTTGGTGTAAGGAATCAGCCTGAGAAGTATTGCACATTCCTCCTGAAACACCCTGCATAATTCCTCATCACCCTGCTTTCGCTACTACTATCCCACATTCTATGCTGTTGATGTGTCTTTTAGGCTACACGGTGGATTTTTGTCATGCAATAGAGATACAAAAGTAAAAAATTGATACGCAATAAAGATACTAAGTCCACAATTGATACGCAATCGTACAGGAAGGAATCTCAGTGACTAGAAATTTGCAACGTAGGTTGTCAAAATGTAGTAAGCTCATTTAACAATGCCGAAATCAGAAGGAAATAACTGAAGACAACTCTCTGATACTTGGTGTATTATTTTAATAATTTTCATAAATTAAACTTGCTTGAAAAATACCTGAAAAAACTTCAAAATGATCTTATTATCATTGAATAATTATTATTCAAGCTTTAAATCGAAGGTTGAGTTATATTCCAGTATGATACATTCAAGAAGACCAACAAGATCTTATTCCCATCATATTTAACAATAGAATTCAAAGATCTTCAACCTTCTTTGAAACCTTTCTCCCAATTCTATCAATCCATTCGGTATTTCCTAATGAATCATCTTGACATCAAATTGAACCTTGAACCCACAGCTTTATAGCTCATCCTTTTTATTACATTCATCAAAAATATTAGATTAATTCCTACGTTGAGCAATAACTTATCTAATAGATATAATCTGTCCAAGCAAAGAAGACCCTCTGGCAAGATGAGAAAATGACTCCAACTCGGCCAACATTGGTTCAAGAATTATTGATTTATTCTCAATCGTAGGAAACATTCTGATCTACAATTTGAGACCAAATCTATATTATTTTTGACTCAATATTGGCCGATCTGGAGTAATTTACTCATCTTGCCAGAGGGTCTTCTTTGCTTGGACAGACTTTACTATTCAAAGATTTAATATATTTGATAACAATTCAAATATTTCCGTAATCTATATTAAATAATAATCTCAATTTACAATCTTGAATGAATAAATGAAATGAAAATTTTCTTTACTACGTGGAGTTAGGACTAATCTTATCTCATCTGATTAAATTATATTTTCCATAATCCTCCTCTCTCTATCATCCTTTCTCTTTCTACCTCATTCTCTCTCTTTCTTCCCTTCTCCTCTAATACTCTCTCCCTCTCTCTTCCTTTCACCCCCTTCCCCATCATTTTTATCACTCATCACAGTTCCGCCACCTGCCAGCGTTAAGTATTTAGGAATATCAACCCTTCTAAATAATTCACTCGCCTAATGCCAGCTATTGCGTGTTGTACTAACTCCTCCTCCAACCCCCCACCCATTTTACTCACCCCCTCACCCCTCAAAAAAACAACCACCCCTTCAACCTTCTTCCATTATTATTATTTTTTCATAAATATTGTTATTAATTCGACGGCGTTGTTTGTTTTTACGCCCCCTGTTTTTATTATTATTTCCATCATGAATCAACAGGGCTGCTTGTTTATTATTGAGTTTACTTCCGAGAGGGGGTTTGGTGCGGAATTCATGTTTATTTTGAGAGGATTTTGTGGGAATAATGCTGTAGTCTGCGTACAAGCAAAGTAGGCATTCTAGTAAGGTGAGAAAATTACTTCAACTCGGTCAATATTGGTTCAAAATTCATACATTTGTTCTCAAATTGTAGAAAACATTCTGATCTACAGTTTGAAACCAAATTTATTAATTTTGAACCAATATTAACCGAGCTGCAGTCATTTTCCTATCTTACTAGAATGTCTTCTTTGCTTGGACAAACTTTGTAAGCTTCAGGGCTTAAAGGCGTGTCAGTCCAGTTTATTATCTGATATTTTGTGGACATTTCTGTTGTTTATTCAAGATTACTGTTCTTATTCCCTCACTTTTTATTACATTACAATTCAATTGGGGTTTATTTTGGCTATGGTATGTATTTGTGTTATCCAAGTTGAGCTTTAGGGATTCTATGGAGTGAGTAAATATCACTTTATAAAAAACGAGATGAGCTGTTGGTAGTGATGTAATTCATATCATCAGATAGGATGGAAGGCATTCATTTAATGTTTATTATCATCTGATTTTGTGGGGTATTTGATTGTTGATTTTCGAATATTGTGAGGTAAAAACTAACCTAGTTCATAGAAAAGTGATGGAGGGATGTTCTATTGAGGGTGATGTAATAAGTATATTATCATATTATCTGTAATTCATATTATCAGATAGGTGTGACATGTATATTGTATAGGAGTGACGTTATTATCTACTGATTCAAATGTAGGATTATAAATATTTTGAAACTATGAATGAGTATAATATTCAAAGCTTCTTAACTCTCGCAAAACTTGTACAACATCGAATTCGGAAGAATTATTAGATATTGCAGTTCATCAACTACTGGATAATTATGATAATCATTAAATAGAATCTCATTTTATCGCTATATAAATATACAAAGAACATTTGTCTATTTATACAGCAATAAATTTAGATTCTAATTAATTATTATTATAACATCAAATCCCATCCGCAAAATAACTATTTAATAAACAAATCGTAAATACTGCTGATCAAAATGACAACGATTCGTAAATTTATAACCTACCTTCTGTAACATATGAAATTCTGTTTCAGGAGCTTTGATCTATAGAATGCTTGATGACAATCATCCAAACTATGGACATGGAAGATGAAAATCTTACAAATTAGCAGTGAAAAACAGCATGAGTGATTAGGAGTCAATTCAAGCACAGTCAACTGATTCCACCGAATTGATTAATTCCACTGAATTAATACAGGCAATAACCTACGACCTACGTCATACTATCTGATAATGTTTTCTTAATGACGTTTTCCACTGATTATGGATTATTTTGGGTGATTTACTACGTCATACCACCAGAATAATATTGCTAGGATAATGTATGATCATGATTTACTCCCGATTTATCCGATAAATTATTTCAAATACTAATAATCACTTCTATATATTCGTGGCTTAAGTTATTCCTCTCCATGAAATAGTTCAGAGATTATGATAATAAAATTATTGTTCATGATTTGTGATCAAAATTCACGGATTGAATTTAGAAATAGCATCTATTTTTCACGATGATATTCGACAGAGTAGCACCGCGTTGAAGAAATCATTAACGAATAAGTTTTCAAACACTTCAGTCATCATCCGATTTGAAAAATGATTATTTTGAAGATATGCTTCAAAATAGAAGAGAAAAATCAGAAGAAATTATCTTACAAAACTTTCCAGTCGAATTTATTTGTCTGATTTCAACTTTTATTCATTAAAAGTCGTGTATTTATTCATTAAAAGAAAACACATTATTAGAGAAATGGAAACAGATGTTAGCCCAGAACTCATCCAATTCTATACTATCTTATCTTATGATTGCAGGTTACAATTTCGTTATAAAACTATCCAATGTACAAAAAGGTTCTGTCCTCTGCTATATATCAAGTTACAACCTTTCACGGCTTCAAATTATATCCATCAATCACAAGCGAGCAGCCATTTTATTTCTTCACTCCCCATTTTCGTTCTGACCAATGAGAGCTTGCGATGGGAGTGTACCAACTACACCAAAATGGCTGTTCGTAGCTGTGTTATTATTGGTCGATGCTTGCTCAACATAACCAAAGCAGTGTGCTAAGTAGTTCTTTTCTATTCAGTATTTTTCAATAGTATTATTCTTTTAAATATAACTTTCAATAAATCATCATCATAATTCAGTTTGTTGAGATTATTCAGAAACGTTTCTACAAGCCTGCTTCCAGTTCTCAAGATGATATTATTGTCTAGAAATGTGTAAAAATAATATAAATGCCTCATTTTTAGAATGCCTTTCTTTAATAGAAGAGAAACATTTCTGAAATCATGAGAAGATCATACCTATCACAATTTATTAAATACGAAAAAATCTTATTAGAATACTAATTAAAAACGAAGGAGGCAGTTATATTTGGATCCAACTACAGATTATTGAACAAAAGTATTTCTAATTAATCTGAGAATGATTTCTTGATATTTCAAGGAAAGTTGATGATAGTTGATTTTCAATGACAGTGTTTCAAGGACCCTTCTAGCATAAAGCATGCTGTACACAGGGACAGTAGTGTCGGGCCAGTTGATTATCTGTAGCCAATCACAGCTGTTGTTGTTTGACTAAATGACAAGGCAAAGGCTGTTATTGGCTACAGATATTCAACTGGCCGAAACTACTCTGTCCTCGTGTACAGCACGCTTTAGCTGACAAAAATTATCATAAAAATACTGCAAAGCACATCAAATACACACAAAAACATTGATAAATTCCAGAATATTTCCTACCTTTTTAGCACTATTGAAGAAGGCACGTGCAAGCTCACTCTCATTACTTCTGCCATTGATGTTGGGCACATTGTTAACTGTGATTGTAGTTGTAGCAATTGGTGTAGTCAAAGTCACTATCACTGTTTTTCCACCACTATTGTTATTACTACAACTATTGCTGGTATTCAAACTATTATTGGTACTGGAACTGTTGATAGTTTTATTACTACTGGTCACAACCACTTTTTGCTTGTCACTAACACTATTATTGTTATTGTTGATGAATTTTTTCACCACTTGTTTCACCTTCTCATTATTGTTGTTATTGTTTGTGATTTGTTGTTGTTTTTTGACAACAATTTTTTTCCGTCTCTTGTTTGCCGGAGGACCACTTTTTGTGACAATGGGGGCGGGACCCTTCACTTTTGGTGGAGGAGCGGGGGACGTTTGTGGCGGCGCCTTACTTCCCCCCGATTCTTGTGACGTCATCTTCCCGCCGCCGCCGCCGCCGCCGCCACCCCCGGGAGCAGGGGGTCCGGGCCCCCCTGGGACCGCCCCTGCATCAGTTGCTCCCACTTTCACGGTGATTTTGAGGCTCGGTTTGCAAATTTTTCAGAAATTTTATGCTTTTTTAGAAAAACTAGTCCAAAAAATTTACTTTGAACACAAAGTTCTCAAGTCAGTCACACTTTCCATAATACTTATTTGAAGATAATATCTCCAATGGTTGAAACTTTACCTCAGTTTAACAATAGTTCATTGGTTAATCCAATACTCCTTCTTCTAGGTATCACTAAGTCTAAAAATTGACAAGTTGAATGATGTCACTGTATTCAATTGTATTTGGGCTTGTAGCAGCAATCATAACAAAACACCAGACCTAAAAAATTGATGAAACCAAAAAAAATATATTGAAAATTAAAAAAGTTGTTCACATCTTAAGATATTTAAGAATATAGGAGAAGCTTGGATATTCGATTCTGATTGTAGTTTCTCAATTTGAAATAAACAAGAAATTTCCCATTTTTCAGATCAAACTCTTTCTAGTTCTTCTAGAATGGGACGGACGATACGTTCAACAGAAAAAGAAAGAAATCGTAGGGGCGCATCAATCAACTTGACATTCAACACGGAACTCAGAAAAATGAATGCATTTATTATTCCTCATAAAAACAGAACCCCACACAATGAACCTATTTTCGAGAAATCTCCCACACAGATTTCTAAAATAACTCACAACTTTTTCCATGCTCCTTCCCAACAGAGAGATATTTAAAAGCATGTTAAAGAGCAGTGATTAACACTCTTGTGTTGAACACATGCTAATAGTACAAATTGAGGACTCTAGCTCAATAGTTCTAGGTGCTAGATTCTTTTCTATGTCAGCCTTTTAACTAGCACGAGCTAAGAATAATAATTTATTGAAACAATATACTCAAAAGTCTTACTGTCAAACAGTGAGAATTCTTAAATATGATTTGAACTGCGTTTCGATAGATGAGTATGGCGTAGACTAGCAAATTAATCATTGAATAATTTATTTGATACCACAATTATTACAATCTGTAATACAATTATTACAATCTGTAATTGTTATCTATTACAATTATTAAGATCTATAACAATAGATATAATAACTAGCCGGCAGGCTCGCTTCGCTCGCCTTCTCCGCCTAGCTAGGGGGCTCCGCCCCCTGGACCCCCTACAGTATAGGCAGTATAAGTAAGTCAAACAGGCTCGCTTCGCTCGCCTGCAAAACCTCTGTCAGTGTCAGCTAAGACAAACAGGCTCGCTTCGCTCGCCTGAAAATTCCGTTCAGAAGGGATTCGAAATTTATTGAGCAAAGCATTTCTACACCTAATTTGGACCTGCCTACCTAATTTCAACATTTTCTGTCAATTTGTTCTAGAAAAACTCCGAAAATTCCAAAAAATAGTTGAAGGCTAATATTAAGCGTAACCTTGGGAAGTACACTACATGGACATGTATGTATATCGGACATGGTATGAAACTTGATTCAATATCTCCCAAATTACGAGTAGTTTCTAGACAACATTTCTAGACCTTATCAAACCTTTCCACCAAATATCAACATTTTCTAATTATTGGTTCTCGAAAAAATGAGGAAAACGCCGAAAAACTAAAATATTTGGCGAATCCTTGAAAAGTTTTCAAAATCAGTTCTTAGCACGCGTCTAAACGTCCAACTGAACATGTCTGCCAAATTTGAACGCATTCGGTTCAGTGGATTTTTAGTTCTGGTGATGAATGAATGAATGAATCAGTGCCATTTCGCTTTTATAAATAAGAGATTTGAAAATGGGCTTAGTCTGTACTATTTCTCTTCCTATTTTTGAAGAGTAATGCCCAATGAACAAGAATGTTTGATAGCTCGAGTGAGGTGAAACTTACCGCTTGATTCGTGGTAGTTGAGTGTTTTATTTAGTGCATAAGATGTTACATGTATTATTTCCGAGGGTGGTGCCCATACAAGCTTCTAACTTGTGCATAGATAACGTAAAGGGTCATGATGATACTAAAATTAATAATACTAAAATAATCATCCACCATGGTAAAATACTACTTAATAACACTGGCGGCTCGTGCCCACGAAACAGGTGAAAGTGCTGTACAGTAAAAGATACGGGCACTTCACCTATTTCGTGGGCACGAGCCGCCAGTGCTTAATAATAGTCTTTTGTAGCACATGTATCAATTCCACAATAGTATGGTACTAGTACCATAATTTACACACTGAAATAAGACCCCAAATTCGAAAGCTGATTTTCTAGATAAAATAAACCCGATTGATAGAAATGTGAGTATCTATACGATTTGGCATTAAATCGTTCGCAATACTCTAGCCGCTTCTTCTGTATAATTGGCAAACGTAATAACTGTGTTTTAGCAACGATTGCTAGCAGTGTCTATTAGGGAGGCCTTGCAAAACACAAATCTATAATAAATTCATTACCCGAGGCGCGTTGCTTTATTGGCCCATAAATTGATAGCCGACCTCTGATAAACAGGTATTATAGAATAGTATACTGTAGTTTATTTATTGAGTACAACAAAAAATTGATAAATATTCCGTTGATATTATAAAGTAAAGATTAATAATTTTAACAGATAATAGAATTTTTAGCAGACAGTTATTATTCACCAATAATTGTTAAAATTATTAGTCAACTTGTGATCAACAGTTGTCATTAATACTTACAGTAATAAATATTATAATATCTCTATTATCCACCCAGTTTTTTCAATGTAATTTTTTATTATATTACACAGATATTGCGATTAATTTGGAGAATATACAATTGTTAGTCTGAAGTGGTACTGATCACAAGTAAAATGAAATGAATTCAAGAATGCAAACCCTTTAAAGGATAACGTATAAGCCTTCTATTGATGGAATTTCAAATTACTATCCAATGAGTTTCTTATCTAACATCAGATCACAAAAATGAATATCTATTGAATTATGATTAATATAGACATCCAAGGATCTATAACCTAGATGATTTTAAAAAATAATTTCTATCCTCAAATGTCTCTCATAATAACTATTGAATTATGAATAATCCAAGGATTCGACTATAACTATTACTATTATAACTATTGAATTACTAGAATAACTATTGAATTAGATATCCAAGGATCTATTATAACCTGAATGATATTAACCAATTTCTATCCTCATAAGTCTCACTATTTCTATCGTTGATACGATTACCTCATTGAAAGCGAAAATAAAACACGGTGCACATTGAACCGACGGCTAGAATAATTAAAACCGATAATAAACATGCTATCAATATCAAACAACCATCTAGCACGAACTTGGGCAATAAAATCCTACAAATATCTGTTCATAATATCAATTATAAATTGTAAATTCAAATCCAACAACTCAACTCCAGTAATAACACAATTTTTCCTCTCTATTCCCCTTTCATTTGCCAAGATTGTTTTTTTTTTTTCATTTCATATCACAAAATTTACTACTCCAACTATCCACACTTTAATTTGCAACGATTGTTACTTTTGATTTCATGCAATTTTCCGCAATAATTGCATTATTCCTAGGGAACAAGTGCATCGCATAAATGAGCCAATCCCAGCAAAGTGCATTATTTGTAGTTTATGCACTTCTATTTATACAGCTGAACCTACTAGCTGTTTTGATGTTCTTACGTAATTTTGGTTTCACTTTTAACAGCCTAAAGCTGCAGGAATATTATAGTCTGTCCAAGCGAAGAAGACATTCTGGCAAGATGGGAAAATCACTCCAGCTCGATCAATATTGGTTCAAAAATGATAAATTTAGTCTCAAATTGTAGGAAACAATCTTATCTACAGTTTAAGACCAAATTCATAATATTTGGATGAATATTGACCAAACTGAAGTCATTTTCCCATCTTGCCAGAATGTCTTCTTTGCTTGGACAAACTACTGTATATATTTCAGGGAAGCCACAGGAGTATTACTGTATATCTTGCAGGAATATTATTGTGTTCCTTGCCGGAGTGCTTATTTTATTGCTTCTTCTGGACAGTATAGTGTAACGATTATTGCAGTCATAAAGTTTTATGAGTGGAATTTTTATTACTGTTTGTGAACAGTAATGAGACTCCGTTTTGAAAATCACCTCTATCAACTCTATAATGATGGAGGAACAATAATAAAGCTGGAAATTTTTAGTGGTTTCTGTAAATTGCTATGTTAATTGAAACATTAAAGTGTTTGAGAATAATTGACAAAGACAGTACTGATTGATTAATTTATAAAGGTTAATAATTTGGACTAATTTATATTGTTTAGTAGATTGTTCCGGTCATAGAGTATGTAATATAATTAGACTTCAGTTCTATTCAAAATTTAGTATAGGTCTAGTTTAAGCAGTTTTTGATGTGATGGTAATGGCAATAAAATGTGAAATATTCGAGATTGGTACAGTCATAGAGCATAGATTGAGGCTCTAGTTCTATTTAGAGTTTAGTTTAATTCTCTCTGAGTCTAGTTTGAGCTGTTTTCAATTGTGATTATGTGATAGTAATAGTAATGTAATGTTAAATATTCCATTTTTTGGGATTCTGTTCTAGTTTTTATTAGTGACTTTTTCTCTCTTCAGAATTAATTTTAGACTAATCCTATAAGAGTATTCACTCTAAATTCAAATTCATCGTTCCAATTCAAATATTATTTATGAGCTTTGCTCATAATTATTGATAGTAGGCTAATCTTAATAGGAGTTTTCACCGTAAATTTTAATCCATCTTTGCAATTCTTATATTATTAGTAGATTGCTATATTGAAAATTGAAGTGATAATATTGTCTCATAGATAGACAACAAGAGCTCACTTGGGTTACATGCCTTATAAACATTCCCATATTCATATAAGGGATTTCTAATAATACTTTCAGTATCCACTTTGGAAAATAAATAGACGAATTTTCCCGATTTCTATCTCTAAAACAAATCTATCTATAAACTGAAAAGCTTTTCATCGCAAATATTCAGTGCTGTTTCTAAAGTAAACAAGACAAAAACTGAGCATCCAACTTTATTTATTTGCATCAGCAAACACGCCACGTTTTCCTCTTTTCTGATCACGAATGGGAGAGAATAAAACGAATAGAATGATAAATAATGGGTGGAGGAACGGAAGAGGGCTGGATAGCAAGAAGAATAAGAATGGAAAGAGAAAGAAAGAGTTAGAAAAGCGAGGAATGGACATTCGATTCATGGATAAGGCTAGAAACAGATAAATATAGGAGAACAAATCCGAAGGACTGGCGGCTCGTACCCACGAATCAGGTGAAGTGCACGTATCTTTTACTGTATAGCACTTCACCTGTTTCGTGGGCACGAGCCGCCGGTGATACGGAAAAGAGCCGGATGGGAAGAAGAGATAGAAGAGTAAGAGGGATGAATTGTGAGAGAAATAGAAAAGGGGAGGTAGGAGAAATGAATAGAAACAAAACTGAGTCACAAAGAAAGCCCAATAAATAAATGGAGACAACGGAGAAGAGAATGAGACAATAAACAGAAGTGAAAAGAGGCAACAATATTATTGAGGTAGAGAGCCGCAGGAATGATTGGAAGTCGCAATATCAATAAATTGATGAAAAATAAAGAATACGGAGGATATAAAGAGAAGAACGGAGAATATGGACAGTTAATCGTTGATAACAGTAGATAACAGATAATATTAATGAATGAAAAACGAGATAAATATAAGAACAGTGGATGTAGATAAGAGCAAACAGTTGATAAGAGCAAAATAATGAATCACAGAAAGAAAAAAGTGAACACAGAATGGATGAGAATAAAAAGCAAAGGAACAAAAAGTTAGATAACAGAGTATGAAAAAGATAAAAACTCAGCGACAACCCGAACCAGCAGAGCGTCGCTCTCTTGAAAAATAAAAATAAATAATCGCTACCCGGTGAAATTTCAACATGAACTCTTCCTTGCTACTCATTTTGCCTTCTTCCTCTTGACCTCTCTCTCACTTCCTCCCCTGCTTTCTCCATTCCTCTTTCACTCTCGGCTGCAGCCGCGTCTATAAATAATCGCGACAAGAGTTGAGAGTTTGTCCGGGAGAGGTGTTGCTCTAGCGCCCCGGTTATAAATAAATTAACACTAATATTTTCAAATGTAAAAGACGGTGGTTGAAGTTATTTTTAATAAATTGTGGTTCTAGTTTCACGGATGAAATAGATGTAGCAGAGGATAGAGAGTTTGTTCATCAATTTATTAGAGTAAATGTATTAATGGTATATTGTTTTGAGGCATCTAATTTGATAAATTGCTTGAATTGATCCTTTTTTACTTGTTAATTAGTTCAATGATTAACATGTATTCTTATTATTAAATGAATGAATATGGTGTCTATTGTTCGTTCCTAATTTTGAAAGATAATTTTGCTGAAGACCCAGGATTGAACATTAGATACTTTAGCCTATTCAAGCTGTGTGTCAAGTGTCTAGTTCTCTTCCAAGAATATACGCGAGATATGAGCAAAGTTCGACTATCGTTTTTTGAGTCAAAACGAATGATTGTGTAAAATTGTATAGCCTATTGAATTATAGACTGTTAGTATGAATTAGAAGAGAAACAGATTTGGGAGAAATCCTGTTGTAGGGATATGGATAGGATATGGTTTGAGACTATACTAGACATGAAACAGCCTAAAATAAACCTTTTTCAATAAACATAGTTTAAATAAAGTTTAATAAAGTTTAAAAGTTTAAATAAAGTTTCAATGAACAAAGTTTCAATAAACATAGGCTACAACTCCTTCCAATTATATTGTTTTCTTTTGATACATGATTCATTTTGCGTATCTTCTTGGAAGGAATTCGAACAGAAACTCACGGCTTTAGAAAAATTACCACCCATACATATAGTCTTTCCAAGCAGAGAAGACCTTCTGGCAAGATGGGAAAATGACTCCAGCTCGGTCAATATTGGTTTAAAAATATCAATTCTATCTCAAAGTGTAGGAAACAATTTGATCTACTTTTAAGACCACATTTATAATTCTTGATCGAATATTGATCAAATTGGAGTCATTTTCCCATATTGCCAGAGGGTCTTCTCTGCTTGGAAAGACTATAGCTAACTTACCGGTATGGAAGACCAAACTGAATCTTTTTTCCTAATTTTAATCAATATTCTCGTATGCATGAAAAATTGAAATTGCATTATTCAAGTCCAAACAAAATAATGATCTCTTTTCCCACACGAAATTACACCATCAAGATTATATATAGGCTACTGATAACAACACTGGTTTGCAGTAAACTAACTTTGTTTCATATCAGTTTTAAAAATGTAGTTTTCTGCATTTGCAGACCATTGAATCATTGTAGTACATTGTAATTCATTGGAGATATAATCAATTTTAATGTCATTAAAGATAATAATTTCAATGTTGTTGCTTTGAAACAAAGTGCAACTAAATTTAATTGTACCTACATTGTCTAATTACTCGGTACAATGTAATATTCATGATCGTTTGGTCTGATTCACCAAATATATCAACTACACGTTAGGCCAACTGGTTTGAAATGAACTGCAACTATTATCAAAATCTATAACTATAGGCCTACTAGTGGTTTGAAATGAACTGCAACCACTATCAAAATCGACAACTATAGTCTAAACTATTTATGGTCAAAATTGGGCCAATCCAAAGTCTAGTTTTCCGAATATTTAGACAAGAATTTAGTTGATAATCAATTTTGTATCGGAACCGATTAGCAAGCTTCTTCCTATATTCATGAACATCTTATGCTCAATTGAATATTCAGTTAAATATCATTATTAATATTCTTCAATAATATGATAATTGAACACGATACTAAACTCTAAGCAATTATTATTTACTTGGACAATTTATCTAGAAACGCCAGCAATTAGATTACGGTTATGCAGAATGCTGATTCAACTGCCAACACTATCGAAAATAATTGAAAAAATCGCATTATCAATATTTAAACTTGACTAATTGAAAACTCATAGCCTAGTACACGTGTACAAATCTTATTGAACAAGACGGAAAAGAACCATCACTCTCAACAAAAAGAAGTAGAATAAGAAGAGGATAACATCCTATAAAACGGAAAAATCCTCTAGAAATAGAGTTTTTCTATGAAAGGAGAATATGAATGAACTTCAACAGCACGTCATACTGTCAGAACAATATCCATACCTACTATTATACTATGAATTTCATAGTTCATGTTTCAAATGTTATAATAATTATTAGGGATAAATTTTATAAGGATTTGATTTAATATAGGTAGTATTATCCTACCTTTGCACTGTTTAATAGAATGTGAAAAATTCTACATGCATAATGGGTCCAAAATTTCATTATATTCTTCAAGTGACTTTGTTCTGATATTGCATTACCATTTTATTTATTGTGTGATACGCCGGTTTTTCACAATAATATTACAATTATTATATAAAATCAAATAAGAAATATGAAGATTATTTTGTATCTACATTTCATAAGATAATAAAAATTTTACCATGTAATCCCGGCCTAAACTACGTTTCAAGGTGTCAATTAGATATTGATTGTTATTGCATTTTTCCAGCTAAATAGAAAAGATTCCAATAAATTTTGATCATAAATAATCGTGAACGTACCGTACCTACGTACGTCATTCAACATCGTTAACCTACGACTAACGACACGTCAGTTTCCTTAACTAACAAGGAAACATTGATTCATGAATGAATCATGAGGAAACTCTGAATCTAACACTGATAAATCAAAGAAATAATCAAACAAAACACACTGGGTTACCGGGTAACTGACAATAGATGACCACAAACCACTAATAGATCACTGATGCTGTGAATTCGATTGCAATGTGTGAATACTGAACTATAACCGATCATTGAAAACCAAAAGTTGATTTGCTCGTAGATGTGAAAATACTGGTCTAACCATGTAATAAGCGACGTAGATATTGAAAATAATCGTGGACGTACTTCAACTTACGACTCTGATTTAGATGTGAATACTCAACTAACAAGGAAACATAACTATTGATACAACTAATGAATTAAACCTTCAATAATCATTAACTAACGTACGTCAAAATCGTAAACTTACAACTCTGGTTTAGTTATGAATACTTTACTAACAAGGAAACATAACCACTAATAAATCACAACCGAAGTCACTCAATTAAGTACCAGAATAAGATAAACCTGTAGAACTCAAGTTTCCAAGTTAATCTTCAAACACAGATTAGATAAACAACTCCCAATCCTCCACATCCCTCCAATTCATTGATCAAATGATCGACTTTGCTGAAAGTATTACAAGATATCTTACACACAACCACTGATGAATCAAGTTATAAACTTAGATCACTACTAAACTGAGATTACTGATAAACAGAGATTAGATAAACAACTCTAAATCCTCAACATTCATTGATAAAATAATCGACTCTGTTCCCAGTAATACACTAACACGACCACCGATGAATCACAACCACTCAATTAAACCACATAATAAACCCGCACGAGTTCAAGGGGTGACTTGTAAGGCGTGAAAAATCACCCGACCGAAGAACTAACAGATCTGTCTGTACTGTCGCACTGAGAAACACACAAAACACTTCTCGCTTGTTACGGCCCGGCAACGCGCTGTGGAGGGGGAACCGAGAGAGAAAACTAAAGAGAGAGAGAGAGAAAAACACTCCCAGTTCTCCCGGTCGGTCTCGCGAGCAGGCAGCAATGATGATGTTGTGGAGAGAAAAAACTGCTCTACTCCGACACACGCGTATTGATTTTTTTAGCGAGTTGCGCGCGCGCGACGAGTTTAGGGTTTGTTAGGGGGTGCTGAAGGGGGGTTGTAGACTAGCAACCACCCCGCCATAAGCGGGAAAAACCGGGAAACCGCCGGCGAACGAGCGGGAAACCCACCCTCGGAAGGAAGAAAATTCCGCGTGATTTTTCCTCACGACACAACGTACACAACATACTCTCACCTCAACGGCTAGCCGCCGACTGACGAGAAAACGCGGCGCAACCACCCCCCTAACCGTTCCAGCTCCGTTGCCAACTTTACCACACTAAATTCCCCCTGAACACTGAATCTCCCCCCCCCCCATGATTGTTTAGTTGTGAGGTGGTAACGTGAGTATGTTTTCCGGCACAGATGGGTTTTCATTTTCATCCCCCCGTGGGGAAAAGGATTCGAATTATTTACACCCGTTTTTTTATTGGATTGAATACAATAATAATTGTTGGGGGAGGATTAGGGATGGTGTTGATGTGGAAATATTCAATGAATAGGATGTGTGAGATTGTGATAACAGAGGGGTGAGGGGAATTCGTGGAGATGTGATTTTTCTAAAAAGGTGCTGATATTTCAATAGATATAGCCTCAACTGAAATAATAAAACGTTTTGCTTGGTAACGGAACAATGGAACATTTTCTATAGAATATACATAAAGGATATCTTCATGATTCCATACATAAACTGGCTATCGAGAAAATTAGAAGTATTCAGGATTATAATTTTTCTAATAGGATATTGATGAAAATTTCAATTGAAATCTTTCATTACACAGGAATACAGAATTGATTTATGCATCAAAAGTGAAATAATCACACAGATTTCATGTCGTGAATTAAATTATCAAGCGGATCATCAACTTTATAATAACTTATAATAGATAATTCAACATTACAGTGATGAGAAAGTGGACTCTTTCGCAAAATTTCGGTCCATTTTAGATTGTAGACGATACACTGGCGGCTCGTACCCACCACACAGGTGAAGTGCGTGTATCTTTTATTGTACAGCACTTCACCTGTTCCATGGGCACGAGCCGCCAGTTTAAGTTTAGTTGACGTTGAAATGTTGAGCTGTTTTGTCTGTGGCTTGAACGTGATGTAACCTACTAACAGCATATTATTCTGTCTTTTTGATTTGAAAAACTTCAGCTAGGTGTGAAGCCGCACATTCAGCAGACAAAACCACCCAACTTTCTGGCGTCAGCTATTGGTGGTTTTTCATTTTCAACATCAACTAACAAGTCTACTAACTTCCAAACTCTCATCCAATCAACAAACAGCAACCTCCATTTTGTTATATTCAACTCCTATCTGCTTTCTCATTGGTCGTTACAAAAATAGTGGGAGCTGTTCAATTTGGACAGTAGTTGAAACAATTTCCGATAGGTAGCAGCACTTACAACGTCAACTATTCAGTTCAGTTCTGTGGGAGTGAACTGCAACGTGGGCGTGGCTGCCGACATTTCTCGCTTGTGATTGGTCGAGCCGGTTCTACGTGGTAGTTGATCGAATAAACAGCAGGTGGCAGCACATACAACGTCAACTTGCAATAGATGGGGAGATCAGATTCTTATGCTTGTAATTGATGAGAATGGTTCTGGATAGGATTTATAAAAACTACTAACGGGATTTTCCAACAAGTTGGACTATTAAATACAATTAAATTTATTGATAATAATGATACTCCCAGATTAATAACCTATAGATACACAAGATCTGTCTTGGTATAGTCTGTCCAAGCAAAGAGGACTCTTTGGCAAGACGAGGGAATGACTCAAGCTCGGTCAATATTCGTTCAAGAATCATAAATGTGGACTTAACAGTAGATCAAATTAAAAATTTTTGAACCAATATTGACCGAGCTTGAGTCATTTTCCCATCTTGCCATAGGGTCTTATTTGCTTGGATAGACTATACCCAAGATCTTGGTATCCTATATGTAATGTCATCAATCTCCTATCATTCAAAACATCCCAATAATTATCATCCAACAGTATTGATTTTTATAATCCATTGATAAAATCATATGGAACATATCAACATCGTCTCGCTATCCAAAACAAACAATTCACAATCCTCCATAATTTCAATCCAACTTTTTCTTCCTTATTATATTCATAACCTGATACAACATAACCCTCTCACAGCATTAGATCCTTTACAACGTAGGTAATCAAAACCATTTCAATCATAAAAACGAATATTTGTAATCCCACATCAACAACACAAAAACTCAACCCCTTCACAACACCCAAAACTCAACAACAAAATGGAAATCATCTCATTTCCACGATAAAATCCTCCACCGAAAAAGTTTTCATTAATCAGTAAGTGAATCAAAACATCCCCTTCTCGAAATATCACATACACGTCAATAAAAACGTTTTCATTCCAAAAAAATCATTCATTACGATACCAAACACGAACCACCCTCACAGAAAGGCGTCGACAGATGGGAAATTTGCGGGCAATTTGCGTTTGCAAGGTTGGCAACGGAGGGAGGCAGCAGTGATGCCGCTAATCGTAAGCTGATGAATGTTTGATGAGTGCTTGCTGCTCTTACTTGCTTTCCACCCCCCCCCCCCACTCAACATATACCTGATCTACATCCCCCCACTGATCAACAACCCCCAACCATCCCCCCCCCTACAGCACACTGCAGAGCTAGCTCCCAATTAATTAGAGACAAAACTCCCTTGACGCGAGCGCGCTACCCTCGGTGTGAGCCAGTTAATCTCTCAATTTCTCTCACAAAAGAGAGACAAACTTTACATCTCTCACGAGAGAGAAGCTCACAAGAGAAAGAAAATGAACTCACTGATACCAGAGAATAAGTCTCTCACAAGAGAAACCTTATCTCGTCATCTTTCTATCTTTCGTGCACATGTTTTGAAGCCTACTTTTCTTCTTACTTCTCTCACTCTCTCCCACTCTCAGTGAATGAGCTTTATTTATTCATTCAATCATTCATTACATTTTATTTATTTATTTTTATAAATCGTAATATTATCTATTGATTTATTTACTTCATCGATCATTTTTCAATCACTTAGATCTAGTTTTGAACTACAACTGGACATTTTTGATATTTTTCTAGTAATAGTGTAATAGTACGAATTTCACACGCCAAGTGTTGATGGAAAGGATACACTTATCCTTTCCCAAGAATGGACATTTGTATGTCCAAACTTCGCCTTTTCAGTTAGATATTTTAATGCACAACAAGTAAGATTGCAAGCAAGAAGTATATTGTTTGGATGTTTTTTTCTATGATTTTTCACATTCATATGTAACTTCTCGTTGAATAGATTATAGAATCATAGAATAACCTGTAAAAATTGTAATGTAAAATATCGAAATTAGTGCGTAACTTGTAAAAATGATAGATTCAATAACAACTCTTGTAATCTAGAAACTAAGCATAAATATTTTGCTACTATCTGAATGAATATAGTAGCAATATCTAAATATATTGATAGTAGTAATATCTAAATGAATAAAAGAAATCTAATCTAATCTCAACATAAATCTATTTGTCTTTCTAG
The DNA here is from genome assembly GCA_017141385.1 of Sogatella furcifera. NCBI lineage: Eukaryota > Metazoa > Arthropoda > Insecta > Hemiptera > Delphacidae > Sogatella > Sogatella furcifera. Next base: position 30,699,887 of record CM029555.1, on the reverse strand, counting down.
TCTCTCACTGATCATACCCTACTCTCTCTTCTCCAACTCATTGCTGCTCTCCAACTTTCTTTTTTTCACCAGTTTCTTTTAATCATTAATTTCATCTTCTCTGTTCCGTACACGTTCAATCCCAGCTGTTTGTTGATCATTCTCATTTACCACATCTACATTTCCATTCATTTATATAGTCTGTCTATAAGAAGACCCTCTGGCAAGATGGGAAAATGACTCAAGCTCGGTCAATATTGCTACAAAAATTATAAATTTGATTTCAAATTGCGGAAAACAATTTGATCTACTATGAAGACCACATTTATAATTCTTGAACAAATATTGACCAAGCTGGAGTCATTTTCCTAACTTGCCCGAGGGTCTTCTTCGCTTGAACAGAGATTGATAGTGACATAATCAACATTGATAATGTCACAATAAACTTTCTAATACGAATTGAGATTACATGAAAATACTCATTTGTGAACTAGGAATTAAGGAATTCAATGATTTTCCATTTTAATTTCTTCTTAATCTACTTCTCCAGATTGCCCACCTTTTCCTTTTCTCTTGAACTTTCGTTTCTACTCCTTGTTCTTTTCCTGTCCTATTCGTCGTTACCTCATTTTCCGTCTTTTCATTCCAATTCTCATTTTTTCATCCGAATAATTATCATTCTCCCCCTCCTAATCTCATCTTCTTACCACTAGTCCATCTTCTTCTTCTTCTCCTTCTCCTTCTTCTTCTTCTTCTTCTTCTTCTTCTTCTTCTTCTTCTTTTTCTTCTTCTTCTTCTTCTTCTTCTTCTTCTTCTCCTCCTTCTTCTTCTTCCTCTTCTTCTTCTTCTTCTTCTTCTTCTACTTCTTCTTCTTTTTCTTCTTCTTCTCCTTCTTCATCTTCATCTTATTCTTCTTCTTCTTCTACTTCTCTCTTTATCCTTTCCAAAAACAAATCCACCCTTTCGCAAACCACTAGACCACACACACACACTAAAGAGAGCATTCCAGTCGGACAACTCCAAGCAGCACCCCGCTCTACTCATTAATTCCTTTTTCTTACCCTTGACTACCCTTTCAACACCAGCAATCAGCGTAATTACGCATGCGAAACACCCCCTTACAAAACGCCTAGGGGATGGAAGGGGGACAGGAAATTGAAAAAGAAGGAAAGAAAATGAGTAGGGGGAAAGAAGCGAGAGCTTGAAAAACATGAGAAAGATCAAAGATTAGGATAATCGGTGGAAGATAAAATTCAAAATAAGGGATGGGATACTTGAATAAAACATAAGTGAGAAGAAGAATTTTGGAAACGAGAGATTGAAAAATATGAGAAAGATGAAATATTAAGAGGATTAGTGGAAGATGGAATTCGAAATTAGGGATGGAATACTTGAAGAAAACATTGGAGAAAACAGGAGTGAGAAGAATAATTTAGGAAACGAGAGATTGAAAAATATGAGAAAGATGAAATATTAAGAGAATTAGTGGAAGATGAAATTCGAAATTAGGGATGGAATACTTGAAGAAAACATAAGAAAAACATGAGAGATATGTAATATTAAGAGAATTAGTGGAAGAGAGAATGCGAAATTAGGGATGGAATACTTAAAGAAAACGTTGAAGAAAACATAAGTGAGAAGAAGAATTTAGGAAACAAGAGATTGAAGAATATAAGAAAGATGAAATATTAAGAGAATTAGTGGAAAAGATAATACTAAATTGGTGATGCAATACTCTCAGAAAGCGTGAGTGAGAAGAAGAATGTAGGGGAAAGGAAACTAGAGCTCGAAAAACATGTGAAAGATAAAAGATTAGTAGATTTGTGAAAGAGAAAATTCAAAACTGAGAATGAAATACTTGAAGAAAGCGTGAGTGAGAAGGAGAATGTGGGAGAAGGAAACCAGAGCTAAAATAACAAAAGAGTACGAGTAAGATACAAAGATTAGGAGGAGAATCACTTAAGAGAAAATGCGGGATTGGAGACAGAATACAATTAGAAACCATGAAGATTGAAGGAAACAGAAGATAAGAAAAGAGAGACTTGACAAAGATTGGCAGAGAACTTTTTATTATTGTCTCACTTAGAAGGAAAATTGATGAAGAAGTAAACAAGAGATTGGAAACAAGATGAAAATGAGAGATTGATATGAATTAGGGGAGAAAAATTGTTCGTGAGAAAAGTTCGCAACGTGAATAAATTAGCATTGAAATGCATGAAGATGAGAAGAGATACAAAATTAGGGACTAAAGATAAGAGGATGAAAAATGAACACTGAAACTATGAGATAGAATACAGAAAAGGAGCGAAATGAATTAGAAACAGAATAGAATGGAAGGCAAAAAGGAAACTCTCAGAAAAACAAGAAAAATATGAAAAACACGAGATAAGAGAAGAGAGAGCTGAAGTAGTGTGTTAATTACCGAGAGGAGGTTGTGTTGAAACGTAGATTTGATAACATACGTAAAATGGAAGAATAATTTATTAAATAGAGAGGGTAAGGAGTAGAAAGATTATAAAAAAAGGGAACGAGAATAGCACTCACCAAAATCAGGAGGAAATGAATACAGCATAGGGGAAAAGTTAAGAGAGGAGAATGCCATGAAAAGGAAGGATGCGATGAAGGGGGGAGGATAATGGTATGGAGTAGAATAATAATAATTAGTGAAAAACGAAAAGGAGAGCTTAAAACGTGAACTCAATTAGGGAAAATTGAATAGAGGTTCAAGTGGAAAAGCGGAATTATGAAAAAAACATTGAAGAGTTTTATGTAAGGGAGAGGGATTCATGAAGTCAAGTTAAGAGGAGCTTTTCAAGTTCACTTATGCACACTTGTAAACAAAGCAGAAATCACGATAAATTGGAAGAGGGATCGGATTGAATTGTTTACAAAGAGAGTTGAAGAAGTTTTCAAAATAAAAAAGGATTGAATTTAATGTTATGTTGTGAGGCGTTGGATTGAATTCGAACGAGGATTGGATGAATTGGGAAAGCTGGAGGGAAGTGACACAAAATATTAATGGAAGTGTGAAGTTTTAAAAAGTGATACTTTGCAAATTCAAGAAGAGGGGAGAAAACAGAATACGAAGTGGTATAAGAGAAGGAAAAAATATAATAAGAAGAGGGAACTGACATTGAGTTGGAGAATGGATTGAAAATTTGGAGAAATGCAACAAATTAAATAGAAGATAATAGTTGAGGTGGCATCAAATTGGAACTTCCAAAAAAAATTTAATGATAGCTGTTAATCTTTTTGATCTGAAGCATGAATTTCTAGTAATTTTGAACCTAAAATTATCAAAATAAGGTTCCCTGTAACATGTTACTCCTTGAAGAAGACCTTCTATTACACGCACACACACGCAAAAGGTTTGTTTATCTCGTCTCAAGTGATCGTGAATGTACTATAGATTTTTTTCCAGTAGCCACCTTGTTTATACTTAAACATTGAGTGAAGCAAGGAAGGAAAAAGAATAGGGAGAGAGAAGAGAATATAAAGAATAGAGAGAAAGACAATAAGTGACAGAGAGTAACCGTCAAAGGGAATAAGTTTGGTTAGACGTAATTGATTCGTACAGACAGATAGGAGCTTATTTTTGGGGTGAATGAGACTCTTGGAGACTAAAAGAGCCGATCGTGTCCTAAACAGAGAACGAGAGACTGAAACGACGAGAGGGAGAGAGAGAATAGGATTACGAGAATGAGTGAAAAAGAGTGGATGAGAGAAGAGGAAGAGAGAGTGATAGGGAGAAGCTGAAAATGTTGTGGCAAAGTAATGTTGTACATTCAATTAGGTAGCAATCCCTTTACAGCGAATCACATGAACACAAGAGGTGTCACATCGACATTGATTTATACTTTACTTCTCATCCTCCTCCTCCTCCTCCTCCTCCTCCTCCTCCTCCTCCTCCTCCTCCTCCTCCTCCTCCTCCTCCTCCTCCTCCTCTTCTTCTTCTTCTTCTTCTTCTTCTTCTTCTTCTTCTTCTTCCTCGTCCTCACTGCCTCAACCTCATCCTCTTCTTGTTTTTCTTTTTATTCTACTTTTTCTTCCTCTCCTCCTTCTTGTTGTTTTCTTCTTCTTCTTCTTCTTCTTCTCTTTCTTCTTCTTCTTCTTCTTCTTCTCTTTCTTCTTCTTCTCTTCTCTTTCTTTCTTCTTCTTCTTCTCTTTCTTTGTTTTCTTCTTCTTCTTCTTTTTTCTTCTTCTTCCTTCTTTGTTTTCTTCTTCTTCTCTTTCTTTGTTTTCTTCTTCTTCTTCTTCTTCTTCTTCCTTCTGATCCTCTTCCTCTCTTTCTTTGTTTTCTTCTTCTTCTCTTTCTTCTTCTTCTTCCTCCTCCTCCTCTTTCTTTATCTTCTTCTTTTTTTCTTCATCTCCTTCTTCTCCTCTTTTCCTCCTTTCTCTTCTTATCATCTTCTTCTTTTTCTTCTTCTTCTTCTTTTCTTTCTTCTTCTTCTTTTTCTTCTTCTCCTTCTGTTCCTCCTCCTACTCCTCCTCCTCCTTCTTCTCATCTTCCTCCTCCTCCTCCTTCTCATCTTCCTTCTCCTACTCCTACACATCCTCCTTCTACACCATGTCCTTAATTTTTCCTTTTTTTCCTCCTCCTCTTATCCTCCTCCTTTTTCTTTCCCTCCTTCTTCTTTCCCTCCTTCTTCTTTCCCCCCTGTTCATCTTCCTCCTCCTCTTCTTCATCTCATTCTTCCAATCAATCGGATCCCGTATTCGGTTCCCTTTCATGACATTTCACCCCCACCTCACCCAGCATGCTAATAATTTGCGCGCAGGTTGCTATGGCAATTCACCTCCTGTACTAAGTAGATTGAACGCCAAGGATCATACACCCTACTACCCTATCCCTATCTACCCTATCTACTCCCTTATTATATTTTGCATCCATCTTCCAACTCGATCGAATTGAGCCGACCCTAATCGCATTTTTATTGCTACTTATGCACTGGTTGGTTTCACTTCTCTCGCATAGCCTACTTCTCTTCTTTGATTTGTTTTCTCCGTTCTTCTCTTTTCATCCTCTTCTGTTTTACAATCTGTTTTACTCTTTCATAAATGCTTTAGCTTTACTTCCTTAACTTCACTTACACCTCAATTTCTTCCAATGATGACACAACTATAGTCTGTCATTCTTCTTCTTCGTTTTCTTCTTCTCCTTCTGTTCCTTCTCCTACTCCTCCTCCTCCTCCTCCTCCTCCTCCTCCTCCTCCTCCTCCTCCTCCTCCTTTTTCCCATCACCCTCCTCGTATCTTTTACTGTACAGCACTTTACCTGTTTCGTGGACACGAGCCGCCAGTGTCCTATAAAGACAGTCTCTATAAACTGTCCAAGCAAGGAAGCCATTTTGGCAAGATAGAAAAATGACTCCAGCTCGGTCAATATTGGTCAAAAATTATCAATTAGGTGTCAAATTGTAGTAAACATTCTGCTCTACAATTTGAAACCAAATTGAGCCAAAATTAACCGAGCTGGAGTGATTTCTCCATCTTGTTAGTAAGTCTTCTTTGCTAGACCAAACTATATTTTGTGAATCGGAATATGTATACTAGGTTCAATATCCCTGTGAATCACTGTAAAACATATAACCTTATAAGCCCCGACAAAATTAGACGAACGTTTTTAGAAACGTCGACAATTAAACGATAGCGGTCTCTGGACACGTCTTTCCTGCAAACATTGGCCAGCACGAAAGGATTCATTAAGGATCCCTTGAGGCGAGTTAAAAGGGTCGAATTAATCCTTCAGGATCCCCAGGAAAGGGCGAGAGGGGGATGGGGGGGGTGGAGAAACCCCCTTTTATCAAGGAGCGAGGGGAAAGGGGTTTGTTTAGCTTGTAGAGTACACTCCAACAAAATTGGCGTCTTTGCAACTGCATTTTATTCACGATAGCTCTCTCAGAACAGTCTGAAACCGGGTTTTCAAGCTGAAACTGTTTATCTGAGGTCGGTCTCGACATGATAAGCACTCGCAGCCCGCTCGCCGACTGTCCTTACAGAGTTGAGAATTGATAAAGGTTTTCGAAATCCGCCAATTTTTTCGGCTATACAGTAATCCTGTTATTGTTGGGTTTGGACTTTGGTGTCAACATCTATTATTGGACACGACGATTATTATGATTTGCAAGGCAGTGAAAAACGGAGAAGGGATGTTGCCCCCCTTTCCGCAAAGGGGGATCTGTCCAATCAAACAACACTGTTTCCCTCCCTGTTTCCCCGTCAGCTGGACAAGCTTACTAATTTTGACTGACTTGAGGTTTTGGATCTATTTTGAATCAAAATTTATCAAATAAGTGAGTGGTTATGCAAACATCAAACTTATTTTCATCAGATTGGCTATATCACTTTAAAACTTTTGCGTGAGCCTATATAAATGTTGCAAATTGCTGTCTTTGTTGTCAAATTTATATCATGAGCTATGAAAATTGTACGCTAGCTGATATTAATGATGCAAATTACTGTAATGAAAATTGATATTGCTATTTGTCAAAGAAGCCTCCCCCATATAATTATACCTTTTAGGTGAAGAATCACCCGAATTACAAATTGTATTGTAAATTGTAAATTGAATTCATTCATTCATTTTAGTACAAAATGAACACTGTTTATGGAAAAATAGTAATGATCGAGGATTGGATTCTAAGAGTAGGCTATGTTCCTGAAGATGTCAATGAACAAGAACTGTTGTATCTTTGTTTCATGTTCATGAGGCATGAAATAATGAAATTGATTCAAGAGAAATAAACTGTATGTTGCTCTATTTAATCAAGTTGAAGTTTAATATTGATCAATTGAATAAACTTATTGATATTTGAATTGTGTATCGTATGATGAGTAAATTAACACCATTTTTTCAAGCCCATTTTGTTGAAAAAGTTTGCCAAAAGGTACTGTAGTTTGAAAAGTATCAATATCTGAAAAACACCAATCTTGGTACAAAAAGGTTTAGATATATTCAGGCCACAGAGAATGGAGAGGTGGATTTGGAGTAGAACTCAGAGAATATAGAGGTAAAGTTAGAGTTTAGAGTAGAGGTAGACTTAGACATTGAGAATAGGTAAGAACAGCAATACAAAGATATGAGAAAGTAAAAATATAGAGTATGACTGAAAAACAAAGAAATTATAGAAAGAGTGAGAAGGTCAAGAGATCTTTACAATTTTAAAGAGAAAACACGACAGAGGCATAGTAAAAAAAGAACAGAGAGAGAGAGAGAGTGTATAAAAAAGAGAGGAAAAGAAAATTCGAGTGAGAGATCTCTCGAAAATGTTTTTCCACCGTTCAAGTAGTGGCCCAACATTATTCCTAGTTTACAGCCGCTGAAGCAATGACTGTCGGTGCCAGATGGAGAGAGGAAACTCCCTCCCTCTCCCTCTTACCAAGAGGAAACTCACCCCCGCCCCTACCCCCTTACAGGGAGGAAAACTCCCTTATAGCTTGCACACTACCCTCTAGTAATAGCAGACACTAAACTCGGTTGCCACTAAAATAAATATCATCCTACGACCGAGCATCTCTCTTTGTCTCTCGTAAAATTGCTACTCTCTCTTTCTTTCTCTCGTAAAATCAACCCCAACTCCCTATGTTACCGCCCTTAGGTTCTACTTGTAGGGCGGCTTGTTGGCAGTACCGTATTGCAGTCAGTTTTGGTTTGGGTGATAAGACCGAGTTTTGACCATGCTGAGTTAATCGAGTGTTCAAAGATCAGGTACAATTAAATCATTTATCTATTACAAATTTTGTACTTTGGAGGATCATTTTTTTTGTATTATAATAATTATTGCGACACTGTTCAGATAGGATTTATCGGTAAATCTATTACAAAGTTTTTGAATTTTGTACTTTGGAGGATTTATATTTTATGTGTTCTAATAATTATTGTAACCCTTTTCTGATAGGATTTATCGGAAAATTTAGGGTCAACTACACTCCAGACTAGAAAATGCCAAAAGCTGCAAATAATGCAGGGTACAGAAAGTTGCTGGCTGAATTTCAACATATTGCGAGGTATTCAAAATACCCAAATAGGGATTTGCTTTTCCAATAATACGTAATACAACTGGGTTTATCACATTCGAATTAATGAAAATGCAGTAAAAGAACACCGTTTCTCACTTTCAACCACATTAAATCAATCAATCAATCAACATTTATTCAAATTACAATTTTGGTGAGTGCAACAGGCTCATAAATAGAACTTGTAATTATTGGTACTCCGTTATATATATTTTATTGATATAAATATAGAGTATTATACAAGTAAATTCACAAACATGTTTGCCACTAATGGTTTTGAACAGTTTTAAAGTCTTCAATAATTTTCACTCAACTCAAAAGATGACTCAAATATAGAGGAGAAATGAGATACTGTCAGTCTTTTTCGACTGACACCGACAAGTTAGGCAGTTTCGTCTACTCCTTGCGGGCTCCAACAGCTGATGATGTCGAACAGAGTTGTCATTTAGCTTTGCCTAGATAGCGTTTTTTAAATAAAAACAAACAATGAATTCTTAAAATCAGCTGTTAGAAGGTTACATCACGTAGAAGAGACAGAAGAAACCGCCTAAATTTTTGCCATCAGCTATAATAGACTGAAAAAAAAATCAATTCATAAAAGAGGTGGTATTCTTTTTTTAATCACTTCAGTACAGTACCATTACAAGAGCTTGTCACCAACTCTCAACATGGGCGATTTGGATACATCTTCTTTCAAAATGACTTCGACTTACCCTCTGAAGATAGAAAAAAAGCATTGAAAACCTGGCCATTAAATATCTTCCACCCCTGGCAATAAACAGAAGCACTTGTGAGCAATAAACCCCACTACCACCTCACCCCCACCATATACCACCCCTAAGGGCTCATCGCACAAGTTAAGTGCAATTGGAAAGGAAAGAATGTACTTTTCGTCTTCTTATTCTTCTTCTTTTCTTCCGGTCCCCCTACTCATTTTTTTCTGCTTCTTCTTTTTCTTCTTCTTATTCTACTCCTCCATTTTCCACATTTTTCTTCTATTATTTTTATTCCTCTTCTTCTCCTTCCTTATCTTTTTCCTTCTTGTTCTTTTTTCCTATTTTTCTCTCAATTTTCTTCTCCACCCTTCTTCTTTTCTGGCCTCTTATTCTTCACCTTCCTTTCATCTATTTTCCTTTTATTCTTCTTCTTTTTCCTCTTCTTCTCTTTCCTTTCTTCTTTTCTTCTCCTTGTTCTTCTACTCCTCCCTCTCCTTCACCATGTCCTTCTCAATTTCATTTTTTATTCTTCTTCATCCTCTTTCTTCTCCTCTTCTTCTTCTTCTTTTTCTCCATCTCGTTGTCCTTCTCCTGTATCCTCTTCTGCATTTCCTTCTTCTTCATCATCTTTTTCTCCATCTCCTTCTTTCTCTTCCTCCTGATCTTCTTCTTCTTCTTCTTCTTCATCATCATCTTCTTCATCTTCTTCTTCCTCTTCTTTTTCTCTTTGTAGGGTCTCACTTTTTAGTCTCCAACCCCAAGAGACAGCTTAGAAGTTCTTCGCCATATCCCTTCACAGTCACATTAGAAACCCCTAAACAATCGGTAAGTCTTTTCCTTCCCTTTGCAGCACCTTCTTCTTCCCCAGTACATCTCACTTTCATTCTTTCTCTTCTTCTATGCCCCTGTCTCTTTTATCCTTCTTTTTCTTTTATCTCCCCCCACCCCTACCCTATCTTACAACACGTGTACGTGATTTCAATCTGGCTTTATCTCTTTATGCTGTACTTACATTTGTTTTTATCACTTAGAAACCAGACTGTTAGTTTCTTCTCTCTTTTTTTCTGTACTTTTTGGTCTTATTCGTTCACTTGTCCCGGTCTCATTTACTTGTTATTTTTTCAATTTTAAAACATTTCCCAACACTAAGCCTAGCTAAAGCAACGCGCTCTTAGCAAAATTGACAAAACATGGAAATTTGTGTTTAGTAGCGATTTTGCGATTTTTTGTGAAATTTTTTTTTTTTTAATTTTTGAAATTTGGGTAAGATTTACACAATCGCCGCCATTCAAATTTTCCTTTAGAATCCGACTCTCTTCAACTTCCATTAATAAAAAATACAATTTTATGATTCCTTATCCAGTTATAACACTTATCGTTAAAAAATGGCGTTTTCTAGCATATTTTTCCAATTATATCAATAACTGTTGAAGTTACAAAACTTGGAACTAGTTTCATTGAATTCCTCAGATAATTTTACATAGGAATTGATTATTTTAGTACCTCACTAAAGCCTCTAAAAAGTTAGAAAAATTAATATATTTTGAAAAATCTCAATTTTCCGCTATTGTTATCTCGGTAACAAAGCGTTTTTAGGGGTTGGTCCCATGGAACTGTTCTGTCTACTTGGTGTAAGGAATCAGCCTGAGAAGTATTGCACATTCCTCCTGAAACACCCTGTATAAGTACTATTTATATAATATAGTATAATATACAATGATACTGCCAAAAATAAGGCCAGGCGTATGCTGGGACGCATTCATGCACACGCACGCAAGCCAGCCGCCAATCACAGCTCTTGTCTTGTCCTCAACAAGAGCTGTGATTGGCTGGCTTGCGTGCGTGTGTTTGAATGCGTCCCAGCATACGCCTGGCCTTGAAAGTGCATCTCCAGCCAAATTCTGATGCCCTATATCGCATCAAGTCATTTTTCGCTTTCAGAGCAGAGTCCTAGAAAATAGCTTCGAAACTATGAAATTCGAATTTCCATATCACTTACCTCAGCCAACCAGACTCAAATAGTAAAATAATGTTGAACGCTGTTTTATGCGTCATATAAGCTGAACCATAAACCGCTCCATAAAATATTATATCTGTGCATAAGGTTCACGTTCCGGGGTAATGTTGGAGGTAGTATAGTGTGTCATAGCCCATGCCTTTTCCTCCCAATTCTTCTTCTTCCTCTTCCTCTTCTTTTTCTCCTTCCTCTTCTTCTTCTTCTTCTTCTTCTTCTGCTTCTTCTTCTTCTTCTTCTTCTTCTTTCGTCTTCTTCTTCTTCTTCTTTCGTCTTCTTCTTTCGTCTTCTTCTTTCGTCTTCTTCTTTCGTCTTCTTCTTCTTCTTCTTCTTCTTTCGTCTTCTTCTTCTTCTTCTTTCGTCTTCTTCTTTCGTCTTCTTCTTTCATCTTCTTCTTTCGTCTTCTTCTTTCGTCTTCTTCTTCTTCTTCTTTTTCTTTCGTATTCTTCTTCGTTTTCTGTTCATACTTCCTCTACTTCTTCTTTCGTCTTCTTCTTCTTCTTCTTCTTCTTTCGTCTTCTTCTTCTTCTTCTTTCGTCTTCTTCTTTCGTCTTCTTCTTTCATCTTCTTCTTTCGTCTTCTTCTTTCGTCTTCTTCTTCTTCTTCTTTTTCTTTCGTATTCTTCTTCGTTTTCTGTTCATACTTCCTCTACTTCTTCTTTCGTCTTCTTCTTCTTCTTCTTTCGTCTTCTTCTTTCGTCTTCTTCTTTCGTCTTCTTCTTTCGTCTTCTTCTTTCGTCTTCTTCTTCTTCTTCTTCTTCTTCTTCTTTCGTCTTCTTCTTCTTCTTCTTCTTTCTTCGTCTTCTTCTTTCGTCTTCTTCTTTCGTCTTCTTCTTTCGTCTTCTTCTTTCGTCTTCTTCTTCTTCTTCTTCTTCTTTCGTCTTCTTCTTCTTCTTCTTCTTTCGTCTTCTTCTTTCGTCTTCTTCTTTCGTCTTCTTCTTTCGTCTTCTTCTTCTTCTTCTTCTTCTTCTTTCGTCTTCTTCTTCTTCTTCTTTCGTCTTCTTCTTCTTCTTCTTCTTTCGTCTTCTTCTTTCGTCTTCTTCTTCTTCTTCTTCTTTTTCTTTCGTCTTCTTCTTCGTTTTCTGTTCATACTTCCTCTACTTCATTCATACTATACTCGACAGTAGAATCACCCCTAAAAGAGGGAATCGAGCCCCCCCCCCCTCCTCGTGACAAGGCGTTGTCATGACAACCGTCTTACATTGCATTAAATCAAAATCCTTCCTACTTTCCCTTCCCTCCTCCCTATCGTTTTTGTTATTCTCTCCTTCTATCACTCATCATTCTTCTCATGAAATGCTGAGATTTTGTTTCTATTTCATTTTTACGTACATCTATTCCTCTACGTTTTTAATCTTTTCTTTTTTCAACTTCATTCGTTCTTAGTACCCTAACCGTGCTAAAGCAAAGATTCACTTGGTGTACTGAAACTGGTGTGCATGATAAACTGAGTCAACGAAGTCAATGATATAATCAAGGCAATGTTATTACAAAAACCTTAAAGTCTTTAATAACCTTGTTTGTTTGTTTGTTTATGAGGGTGAAGCCCACATGAGCTCATAGGCTTGTGCGTGGGTAATGAAATTGATGATAGATGACGACTACTTTTTAGGTAGTCGGGACCGACGGCTTATCGTCTCCTCCGAAAGACGGGGTGGCCGTATCTATGTGATTGTGCTGTGGTCAAAAATTGTTCCCCGCTTGGGATTTGAACCAGGGTCCACCTGGTTATCAGACCGGCGCTTTATCACTCCTTCAACGAGCCACAAGCCACTTGTAATCAAGGTACATTTGGTTCGATGTAATTTGACTTGAAATTTGTAGTAAGAAATTGTTGTACAAGGACAGTGATAATATGTCAATTAATTTAGGGTAGGGTATTGTATAACACATCATTTTCAAATAGATGAGCAGTAAAAACTATTATACGTAAGTTATACGTTCTCGTAGTCTACGAGTATTGAATATTATTTTTATTACGAAGCAATACAATATCAGAGGAATGAATATTAGAATTAAAATGGCACTAACCTTATCATCGTCGCCTTCACTATCACACTGAAAAATATAAATAATAATTCCATTATTAATACATACAAGAATGATATACTTGTATACTTCATTAATAATATTATCAAACGATATCATCCTCTACACGTGTATCATTTTATTTTAAAACAATATAATATATTGCTACGGGTTTGAGGGCAGGACCCTCAATTGTTAATAAAATATTTGATTGATTAGAATTCAAATTCAAATTCATTTATAGTCATCACATTTCAAAAATGTATAACAAAGTCAACAAGAATATAAACAATAACACCATAGGGATAACACAAAATCATAAATTTGTCAATAATTCAGTCTTATTATAAGGACATTTTGATTGAATAGAAGTAGATGAATATTCGATTGATATACCTGTAGATTGCTATTTCTATTCTGCTGATTCTATTTCAACCCTCCAGATAACATTCTAATTTGATTCCTACAATATTCGAGCAAAACCCCATCCATAAATTTCCAAAAGTATGCACAGTTCTAATCAAACTAAGAAAAATAAGTTTTGGAATACAGTTCACTTGTTGCCAAACAGTTAGGCGGTTTCTTCTGCTGCTTATTAACGCCATCAACTGATATTGTCAATTACAGTTGTCATTTAGCAATTCCTAGATGTTTTTGAAATCAAAAGAGACAATAGATGCTTCACATCAACTGTTAGTAGGTTACACCATGTACAAGAGACAGACGAAACCGCCCAGCCTTTTTGGCGTCAGCTATACTTTCAAAATTGAAACTTTTGATTTTTCATTCAAACTACATTTTTTGTGAATCGTCAGAGTTTACTATTTTTTAGTTTTTTTAAGACCAAGAAGTATTTTATCTACGGGTGTATCGAAAAGTTCCTGTTTCAGTATTAAAATGTAAATCAAAATGGATATCATTTCAAAACGGAATTTTAGGACTGTATTTATTAAAATTTAAAATTTAAAATTTAAAATTAAATTTAAAAAATTTTAATTTTTAAAATTTAAAATTTAAAATTTAAAATTTAAAATTTAAAATTTAAAATTTAAAATTTAAAATTTAAAATTTAAAATTTAAAATTTAAAATTTAAAATTTAAAATTTAAAATTTAAAATTTAAAATTTAAAATTTAAAATTTAAAATTTAAAATTTAAAATTTAAAATTTAAAATTTAAAATTTAAAATTTAAAATTTAAAATTTAAAATTTAAAATTTAAAATTTAAAATTTAAAATTTAAAATTTAAAATTTAAAATTTAAAATTTAAAATTTAAAATTTAAAATTTAAAATTTAAAATTTAAAATTTAAAATTTAAAATTTAAAATTTAAAATTTAAAATTTAAAATTTAAAATTTAAAATTTAAAATTTAAAATTTAAAATTTAAAATTTAAAATTTAAAATTTAAAATTTAAAATCTACATTTACTTCTGTGATAAGACCTGAAGTAGTCTACTCACAAAAACAAATCTTGTAGATTGTTTCATTGAAAGTGTCTTATTTTCGGAACACCCTGTAGATAAAATAGTGCATGCAACGGTTGTATTCAGCCTTTAACGCACTCGATGAGATATTTAGAGCACTCGCTTACGCTCGCTTCGTTCGCTGCTCGTGCTCTAACTTACATCTCACTCGTGCGTTAAAGGCTCTCATTATACAACCGTTGCATAAACTACTATTCTTTCATGTAGCTTATAAGTCACGTTTACACCGGAATGTTAATAACTTTTATATAAGAAATTATAGAATATATAAGTCTATACAATAATACGTTACTCAAAAACGTTATTAACAAATAATGTTATTAACATTCCGGTGTAAACGCGGCATTAGATGTCTCATTCTTATGTTGAACATAACTGTCTGTGGTCATGGAACTCACTCAATATAATAATTTTATCGTATTGGCATATTATAATGGACTTTCTGAATAATCCTCAAAAATACTGATAGCATTTAATCATTCTCACATTCACATTACATCAATCGCTAAAGAGCTTTATCAAAAGTAATATGCTTCATTTCAAATCCAATCCAATCTAACTCGATTAAAATTTGATTAGTTTCCACAGTAAGCCTAATTAGATGAAAACCCCCACGCACCCAGTAAGCCTGCAATACATCTAGCAAAGCTATTAGGCTTAAAGGATTAGGCTTACATCAGCCTTACTCCCTTCAGCATACATACAGCTTATTACTAACTTGTATGAAATTCATGCCTATATAGGTTTATTACTATTACTTTGTATAGTCGATCCAAGCAGAGAAGACCCTCTCGCAAGATGGGAAAATGACTCCAGCCTGGTCAATATTGGTTCAAAAATATGATCTGAAATTGTAGAAAACAATTTGATCTTCTATCAAGACAACTTTAATAATTATTGATCAAATATTGACAAGCTGGAGTCATTTTCCCATCTTGCCGGAGGGTCTTCTTTGCTTGGACAGACTATATTTGTACATATATATGTATACCAACATAATTAGATTTAGCATACAGAGTTATAATACGTAATTTATAAAGGTTTATCATAAAAAGGTTGACAACCCTTTTGAGTTTAGCATACAAAGTTATACTAATTTAGAAAGTTTTATCATGAATAGGTTTACTAACACGGTTATAGGTTTATCATATACAGTTATACTAATTTATTAAGGTTTATCATGTATAGGTTTACAACACGTTTGATTTGAGCATATACAGTTATACTCATTCATAAAGGTTTAGCATCTAACACGTTAAGCTTTAGCATATATAGTAATACCAACTCATTTGAGTTTCGGATGTATCTGCATGCTTCCATTTCATCCCCAATCCGTTATAAATCCTCAGTAATTAAATCGAATCCTGCCGAAATGCAAACTCACCCCCATGACACGTGACTTGAAAGGAAATATTTTACACCCTTGTGGGTATGAGTGAGAATAAATGATAGAAGGGTGAGAGAGATAAGAGGAGAAGGTGTTGAAGAAGAAAATTTGTTGAGAATTATAAAAGCGGGGTATGAAAGAACAAAAGGAGACAAAAGAGCATATTGAAGAGATTATTCTAATTTTTTTTCGAATTATTTGCACTCTTCACTCATGCACTTTCAATTATGAAAAAAAAATTTTTTCCCAATAAACATGTTTTTCCGCTTTGAGTTTTGGTATCATTCTCCTGTAATCGTTTATAATCCTTGTAATCATATAATCGTGTAATATTTATCTCTTGTAATCTTATTCTTTTAATTATTCCCTTCATTTTATCAACGTAGCCTATATGACATAATTTACAACTTATATGAATTCGCGAATTTTTACACTGCATGTCTACAATAATAATGTCTAGCTTTTCCTCATAGTTATAGTATTTTGTATCATTGTAAAATGTATAGGCCTACATGAAAAACCCTTTAATAATGCTACATGCTACATAATCAACATCTTTCATTAAATTGGATCTGATAAAATGAAATTCAATATCATTCGTTTTAGATAATTTTGCGTATACTCTTAATTCTGATGTTTTCCATACTCATAATTCTAATTCTGATAGTTTTTCCTCCCAATTCTAGTATTTCGTATCATTTTATACTGTATAGGCCTACATAGAAAAATCTTTAATAATGCTACATGCTACATAATCAACTTCTTTCATTAAAAGAAATTGTGTAAAAATTTTGTGAATTGCTCTATTTGCAGTATCCTATGACTCTAAATTCAAAATTTTTATAATATAGTATTTCTCCTGGACTATAAATTCATGATCGGAGTGCTGCGAAAAAATATAACCTAAATAGTTTTGAACTTATTACTATAAATTTGGTATAAAGACGTTTTGGACAATAGTCTGTGTTTTTAACAAAAAAGTTTTCTTGTTTCTGTAAAATGAATAAATAAATATATAAATTGGATCTGATAAAATGAACTTCAATATCATTCTTTGTAGATAATTTTACAAAGCGTATACTCATAATTCTCATTGATTTAATGGATCTCCTACAATAAAATTGAATTTTTATGTCTTGATTCGGCATCCAATATCTAACAATTCGGCATCCTCAATTTGATACTCAAACAATAAATTTATATATCTAATCTCACGGTTGAAGTTTTCAGAATGAGAGAATGATAAATTTTCATCAGTATTTGACGAATTATTCAGAAAATCAGTAAAATTATTCAATAAAGATAAAGTTATGATAATTTTTAAGGGATATTAGGATGGTTCCACTACCACAATCACTTGATGATTATAATTTATGACTTCATAAATCCGTAATCTACTGTGAGTAGTCTATGATAGATATTAATAAAAAGATACTCACGATATAACCACGACCACTACTGCAACGACTGCTAGCCTGTTAAGGTAAAACAAGAGAAGAAATATTAGTTTAAATCAAATCAATTTTTTTCTATTATAACTAGAAATCCAAGTATTCGATTTTTCTCTAAAACCTTCCAATTCACCAATTTCTTTTCTCTATGTCATTGAATCATAGATAATAATGAATTGTTTTTAAAACCTCACAAAATTCTTGAGGAAAATAGACTAATATTTGAACTAAAATGAAAAAAAATTTCGAGGAAAATGGTCTAAGAATAATATTCTCTTGAATGCATTTGTAAAATATAGTATAACTGGTCACACTTCAATGGAATCGATGCTTCTCACAAAGAGTAATTTAATTTCTCAAAAATCAAAATAATTCAAAATTTTATACGTTTCTAATCTACATTCATAACGTTGAAACCATTCCAACAACTCAAAATTTCTCCAAAATAACTGGTTACAGTTCTTCTTAACATAGTACATTCTGTCCAAGCAAAGAAAACAATTTGGAAAGATGCGAAAATTACTCCAACTCAGTCAATATTGGTTCAAAGTATGGTCTCAAATTGTATGAAACATTCTGCAATAGAATTTAAGGCCAAATTTACAATAATTATTGAACCAATACCGACCGAGCTGGAGTAACTTTCCCATCTTGCCAGAATGTCTTCTTTGCTTGCACATACAGTACTACAGTCATATCCTTGGTTCTCATAAAGAGTAACTCACTGCCCAAACTGCAAAAAATCTATGGGTAAGAAGATGTCAAATAAGGTGAGGCTCAAGATAAGGCTGCGGGTGCTACATAGTATATACACATAGTTCCCACTGGCGGCTCGTGCTTACGAAACGGGTGAAGTGCTGTACAATAAAAGATACGGGCACTTCACCTGTTTAGCGGGTACGAGCCGCCAGTGATAGTTCCACATCTATATCACATATCATATCATAAGATTTGTAAATCAGAGTATAGAATAAACCTCAAGTCTAAGCCTCACCTTTTTGACACATTCTTACCCTAAAGAACCCTCTTTAATTCATAATTTAAATAAATTTTCAACAAATAAACATACCAAAAATCAATTTGAACAATAATTTTTTTTCAAATCTTCACAACTTACATCACTAAACCGATCGTGCGAGCTGTCCCTCTGCGGGTGTTGTTGCTGCTGCATCATTGCACTCTGTTGCTGCTGCTGTTGTTGTTGTTGCATAATTGCATTCTGCTGCTGCATTTGCTGATGTTGTTGCATCAGCTGATGCTGGTGTTGGTGCATTTGCTGTTGCAGCTGTTGATTTATCACAAGTCGACCACCTCCGTTCACACTATTACTACTACTACTACTACTATTCACACTATTAGCACTATTATTCACACTATTACCACTATTATTCACACTGCTGTTACTATTCTGTTGCACAGTACTTGTGGGCACCAGCCGTGGGGGGTGAGACGTCCTTGGGGGGGCCGCCTCTTTGGGAGGTGCACCCGTGTTGGGGGCATACGACGTTTTTCTCGTCGGGGGGAAACTTTCGTGGGCGTAGTGGTTGTGGTTGGTGAGCACCACCGTGGGCAGTTGTACCACGGGATTGGGGGCGGTCGGGGGTGGCTGAAGGGGCGGCTGGTTGGGGGGCGGTTGCTGTTGTGAGGGAGGTAGCTGGGTTGAAGGCATCTGAAACATGAAAAGGTATCGTTTTAATTGTGAAATTATACGTAAAATTGTGAAAATAATTGTAAAATTGTGAAAATAATTGTAAAATTGTGAAAAAATTGTGAAAATAATTGTAAAATTGTGAAAATAATTGTAAAATTGTGAAAATAATTGTAAAATTATGAAAATAATTGTAAAATTGTGAAAATAATTGAAAAATTATTTAAATTAATGTAATATAATACTAAAATTATGTTTTTATGAATTTTATTGGTGTGGTGAGCCTTACGGGTAGGTTCCACCTCGCCATGGTCGAATTCTGGTCACCCATCCAAGAGTAGTTCACATTGTTCGTGACTTGACTTCATGAACATAATGCACCCACCCTCACCAATACCCAGTAGCTTACTATTAAATTAATGAAATCTGAACAAAATGAAGCAATTATAGAGGTTCTCAATACTCAATAATATTATTCTTCAAATATTTAGTAATGTAGAAGCCTCTTTACACGGCAAATTTTCGATATGCAGTTATGATTTGAAAGTGAAAAAATTTATCCACAATTGTAGACTGCAGGAAGAAGGCTTGTAGACACAATATTCGCAAAGCAGGGTTGCAAAGTGAATTACAGTATGTCATTTTTAAAATACCAAAGATCGGGGAAAAATAACTCCTATTTATTATCTGAAATTTAGTGTTTTATTATTCTATTTTATTAATAATTCAACTTATAGATTACCTAAATTGAGTTTGTTTAATTACACGTACTATCAAAATTCAAAATGTTTGAATAAGAGAATCAGCTTATTGACATCATGACGGCTATCCATGGGAATTGCAAATTTTGTGTCATTGAGATTGAGCTTCTGTTCAAACAGGAACATATTAAGGAAAAGGAACCCCTCTGACAAATAAAAATGCATATACTTATTAGATTAGAACCACAAATTAATTAGTATCTCCCCTGTTACAATAAAAATTCTCTCGGGAAACAAAGCAGTTGAAGATTCTGGTCAATTAGATTTTGAGATTCTCAAGTATAGTCTGGTTGAACAAAAAGACATTCTTGGGGAAATGACTCCAGCTCGGCCAGTATTGGTTTGAAATTTTTAAATTTGTTCTCAAATTTTAGAAAACATTTTGATCTACAATTGAAGACCAAATTTATAATTATTGAACTAATACTGACCGAGCTAGAGATTTTTAGCTGTATCAACGAGCTGTATAGTCAGTCCAAGCAAAGAAGACCCTCTGGCAAGATGGGAGAATGACTCCAACTTGTTCAATATTAATTCAAGATTTATAAGTGTGATCTTAATAGTAGTCCAAATTGTTTCCTAAAATTTGAGATAGAATTGATAATATTTTTGAACGAATATTGACCGAGCTTGAGTAATTTTCCCATCTTGCCAGAGGGTCTTCTTTGCTTGGACAGACTATATCAATTTTGAACTCTGCATCACAAAGGACAACAATCGGTGCTCAAATATTTCTATTTTCCGCCACTAGATGCCAGCACATACTGGGTGCTGGTACTATCAGTGAGTAGGCGTCAGCTCATAGGCTACTCCCTCCAACTTTCCACCAATCGTGGCAAACCAAGCTTGGCCAATAACAGGTGAGCTTGCTGCAATTGGTGGAAAGTGGGAGGGAGTAGACGCCTACGCCTACTGAGATTAACGCCTATGAGCTGACGACTACTCACTGAGATTATCGACATCTAGTGGCGGGAAGAGGAACTACTTGAGCAATATTGTTGGATATATACACTTGAGTTCCTATAGCAATACAGCTAAAATACCTTCTGCACACGAAGTTAGTAGCGGCGACCACTAGAATAGCCAATCACAGTTCTTGTTGTTTAATTCAATTACAAGATAAAAATGATTGTGATTGGCACAATATTTATCATCAAACCAAAATGACTGATCTTGTATTATCATTCGGTCATTGAAACGATTCTTATCAATAATAATAACACTGGCGGCTCGTGCCTACGAAACAGGTGAAGTGCTGTGCAGTAAAAAGGTACGGGCACTTCACCTGTTTCGTGGACACGAGCCGCCAGTGAATAATACTAGCATAACCATCTATCATTTCTCATTAGAATGTTATGATACTAGACACTTCAATCCAATTATTTCGTACCGCATTAAGTATCATCTTCTGTATAATTCTCAAAGGGAATTGTAACTTAAAAAAGACTCAAAACTCAATACTCAATCCAAAATCGAAAAATATTTTGCTGTCATAGCTGACGTCACGAACGAGGTTCAGCGGTTAGCGAATGACTATTATCAATTATTAGCTCTATCAGCACAGTCTGAAGCTGTCTTCGACAGCGAATTAATATAGCTGAGGACGCTCTTGTCCCGATGTATTCTCGCAGACTGTCCTGACAGAGCAGAGAATTGATAACAGTCATTCGCCAATCGCATAAATTCGTGATAGATACACAAAGTTTATTTAAAATACCATACTCAAGGCTCAATATTAAGGGCAACATCATCAGTGGAAAACTGAGGCTTTGAAAAAATACAAGTTTGAAACGAACATGTTTGTAGAAAACGAAACTTGGTGTAACAACCGAAACCGGTATCTCGATATTTTAATAAATCAGTGGTTTGACGTCTCGTCTTTTCATGGATAACAACCACAATATCACCACAACTACTCAAAAAGTGGGTTTAAGATAATGACAATTGAGGTACTTAATCGTGGTGTTATCGTATCAGCAACTATTTTTTTCTATATGTAGCATAAGCTTAACAAATAACGGGAAAACACGACTCAACAGGTGAAGTAACTACCCCAATAAGTTAATCTAAAAACTTAATGGAAATTAGTGAAAAAATCCGAAATAATCCAACCTGAGGCATCAGTTCGTCGTCATTGACCACATCATCGGGCTCGCGTTTTATGCTATGACTGTTCAACATTGCACTGCTGTTGTTGTTGGCCGCAACAACATTCACTGGTCCGTTGCTAATGTTGTTCTGCGGCTGTTGTTGCTCTGTTGTTGGCACCGGTCCGTTGTTGCTCAGCCTCATGTTGTTGTTGTTGTGATTCATGTGATTGTTGTTGAGCGTGGGTAGGGTGGGGGTGGGATGTTGATGGGGCGGGAGGGGTGAGGGAGGTTGTTGTGAGTTGTTGTTGTTGTTGTGATGTTGGTTGTTGAGGGTTAGCGGTTGTGGCTGCAATAAAATGTAAAAATTGGATTAGTCGAAGTTTAATCAAATTCCCATTATTTATGCAATTGTTATGGTTTGTAATGATCAGATTCACTGAAATTCTCATAATTGATTAAATTGTAGTGTTTTATGTCCTTTTAAGATTATACATTCAAGAAAATACAAAATATAATACTATTTAAATTGCTGTAATAGACCGATCGTGAAGATGGAAAATAACTCCAGCTCGGTAAATAGTAGTTCAAGAATATAGGCTAATAAATTTGGTTTCAATTTGGAGAAAACATGCTCTTTAATTGGGAAAACCTACATCTATGATGGGAAAATGACTTCAGATCGATCAGTGTTGGTTCAAAAATTAAAAATTTGCTCTCAAATTGTAGAAAAAATTCTGCTCCACAATTTGAGACCAATTTTATAATTTTTGATCCAATTTTGACCTAGCTGGAGTCATTTTTCCATCTAGCCAGAATTACTTATTTTCTCGAACAGACGATAGGCTACATATTTGTATTCAGTCATATCATGTATTGAATTTTGATGAATTTCTGTAAATTTTCTCATGTATTTATTTATTGGACGCAAATTGAATAATTACACACAACTTAATCATTGTTACTTGTGAACAAAAAACTATTCAATAGTTTGAATTTATTCACCAATTCATCCCCGCTCTTAGACGCGTTATAGGCTACAGTTGCTAGCTATTGCACTGGCGGCTCGTACCCACGAAACAGGTGAAGTGCCCTTATCTTTTACTGTACAGCACTTCACCTATTTCGTGGGCACGAGCCGCCAGTGAGCTATTGTTCAGTAATTAAACAGTTCAATTTCAATTAGATTGTTTCATATTGTAGACAAGCAATCAGGGAATAACCGCTGTATAAAGTTTGAAAAGCAAGAGAAGCTGATTGACAACAATACGAAAGAGATTTGACAGGAATATTGAAGCATTGCGAGAATCTGACAGCTCACGACAAACAAGCAAACAGGACAAGAGCTGCGATCTAGCGGCAGAAAATGCAACTACTACGACCAAAATCTGGAACCGCGCGAAGTAGGTACGCATTCAAACTGCTTACGTTGTTTCAGCAGATTACTGTTTTTCTCTTTTTTTTATTATTTGAGAGCTATTCCAGTACATTTTGTCAATCGTTGAGCAGAAAAATATGAGCTATTGAATTATTTAAACGTGAAATATTATTCAAGAGCCAGGAAATAGACTTAGATGCCAACAAATGATGATTCAAAATTGATTTGATAGCTGTATAGATTGGTATATAGAGACTATAGAGTGAGTATAGTGTATTATATCTCAGATTAAATAAGTTATATGTTATAAAAATTATAAGCGTACAAAACCTTTATTACGACTTGAAATAAGAGATGCAGAGATGTATTGAATCCTAATACACAAACATTTATGTATGTCAACACCCCCTCAAACTTTCATTACAGTATTCATGAAAGAGATAAACGTAGAATCATTAAATGCACTGTCAATATTAATAATAAACTCTTCAGTTTCAAAAGCAATGTAGATGAAAAACGTATACGAGTTGATAATATATATATTTATTTATTTATTCATTTTACAGAAAAAGAAAACTCTTCTAAACACAGATATGAACTGATATGAAGATGTATTAATAAGATATCAATGAATCTTCATCAATGCAATAGGCATTCAATCCAGAGATTCGTCAATGGGAAAGATGTTATCGGTGCAAATGATTTTATCAATTCTTACTTTAATTACTTGATTTGATACTCAGTACTTAGCCTGCTTATCGCCAATAACACAGTACACTTACAATAACAGTACCAACTAAAGAATCAACGTCAATGCAATAATGTGTCGGGATGATTTTCGGTGGTTATCATTTCTGGTTATTAAATTTGATTGAAAGCTCAAAGTTCAAAGCTTAAACTATTGTGTAAACGAAAAACAAAATCAAAATAATTTTCTAGTAAAGATATCACTTTTCGGGCAACTTTTCTTTATGAATAACTAATAAAATAACCAAGTAACTGATGAAATACAGTGGAACCTCGATAATTCGTAGTTCATGGGACCAGAGCTTTTGTACGAATTAGGGAAGATTACGAATTTACGTAAAATTTAGGGAAATTATGAAGCTATTAGCGTAGATATACTATTCTAGAATATTATACTGTATATTTAGTCTATGCTATTAGTAATGGAAAATCATTTCAAGGCAATGAGCTTTCACTACAAATTATAAAGAATTACGAATTATAGAGGTACGAATTTTCGAGGTTCCACTGTAACTGAGAAACTAATGTAATAACCAAGTAACAAATGAACTAACTAAGTAACTAACCGTGGTTCGATCTGGTATCGTTGGAGCCTCCATGCCAAGCGTAACAGTACTTCCTCGAATTTTCGTCTTGCCGGTAGCCAAAGCCATAACCGTTGTCTGAAACACATTTGAATAAATAAAATTAATAAATTGAGACCCAAAATTGAAACAAATTGAGACACAAAATTGGAACAAATCAACGAATTGAGACACAAAATTGGAACAAATCAACGAATTGCGACACAAAATTGAATCATATTATCACATCAAGACTCAAAGTTGAATTGAATTGACAAATTGAGACTCAGAATTGAATTCAACTACCAATTTCAGACTCAGAATTGTATTAGATTACCAATTGAATTACAAAATTGTCTGAATTGATACACAGAATTGAAACTAATCAACGAATTGAGACATAAAATTGAATATTAATTCAACAATTGAGACACAAAAGTGCTGAAAAAACTACAACGAACTCAGGTTGACTGATGTGTGGTGACACCCACGATGAATGGTGTTGTTCCATTGAATTCATTATAGAAAAAACTATATTTAAAAAAAATAAAACAAGAAAAAGGAATGAAAGAATGTTGAAGTACTTGGATTATAACACAGTTATGTAAATATAACACAGTTCATTGAGATTCTCTTCTCCTTCTCCTTCTCCTTCTCCTCCTTCTCCTTCTTCTTTTTTTTTCTTCTTCTTCTTCTTCTTCTTCTTCTTCTTCTTCTTCTTCTTCTTCTTCTTCTTCTTCTTCTTCTTCTTCTTCTTCTTCTTTTCTTCTTCTTCTTTCTTCCTTCTTCTGCTTTCCTTTTCCTTCCTTCTCCTTCTTCGTATTCTTCCTAATCACATGTTTTTCCATACCAACAACGGCAATCAATCAGTGTGGTAGAGCAGGCCTTCATCTATTACACACACCCTTTCTCAATCTTCTCTTACTTCTTCTTCTTTTTCTCATGTTTTTTCTTCTACAACTCCTTATCTCTCCAATTCCCACCCTCGAACATTTCACCCTCCACTTCCTTCCGGCACAACCCTTTATTTTTCAAATTTCATCAATCACCCATTTTCTTCTCCGGGTTTGTTTTGTTTCCAGAGCCCAAACGCCATCAATCAATTTTAGAGCACACTGTGATTAGTGCTTGAATTACTGATTACTGCCTTACTAATAGTGTTAATCACTGAGTAACATTTTGGCCATTATCTATAATTATAATATTATTTCTTCGTTAACAGTCAATCTATCATTTTCATTTTCTATTCTTATTCTGTTTCTTTTCTTTTCCCAAGTCAAAACTTTTACGTTTGTCAAAAATGATTGAAATTCAAATTCTAGTAGATGAAAACAAAAGGTGCACATAAGAACTCGAATCAAATTTGAGTATCCTTAATGATAATTACAAAATTCGAAGCTTAAATTATGAAATATACAGTATTCAGCAAAAGAATTATTTCAAACTTCCAATCAAATAGTTTTAACTTCTTCTTCTTTTCTTCTTCTTTTCTTCTTCTTCTTCTTCTTCTTCTTCTTCTTCTTCTTCTTCTTCTTCTTCTCCTACCTCATTGGAATCGGGATCTTCATTATTATTTAAATATCATTGGAAGGAATACTAAATAAACAAAGGGCTCATGGAAATACCCCGGCTGCAATATTTTCAAAAAATAACCGAAGATCTTGTGCTCCAGATCTACATCCCATTCAACTGAAAAATACAGGTCTGGATAGGAAAAGATGAAAGACCTATTAAAGGTTAATGATTAAAGTCTGGAATTTGGAAATGAGTAACTCATAAAAACCCACTTTAAAAACGTAAATTCTTCAGAATTAGTCTCACAAATTTGTAACCCAAACAAACGTAACGATCTCCTGACAACATTAGGAGGTGGTCTGTCATTTGTATAGTCTGTCCAAGCAGAGAAGACCCTCTGGCAAGATGGGAAAATGACTCAAGCTCGGTCAACATTGATCCTAAAATAATAAATTTGATGTCAAACTGTAGGAAACAATTTGATCTACTATCAAGACCACATTTATAATTCTTGACCAAATATTGACCAAGCATGAGTCATTCTCCCATCTTGTCAGAGAGTCTTCTTTGCTTGGACAAACTGTAACAGGACTATCAGGCATTCACACGTATTGTGGCCATTTGTAATGATTTATTGGTTTGGCACATTTGCAGGCAAAGGCCAGAATAATTGAGAGCGAAATCGTTGCTGTGGTTCAGAACCGAGCAACTGATTTATTATGCCTCCAGGCGTTCGGTACGGATCTGCATATACAAACACACGACACATTCGCCTACTCATGGAAAAAGAAACCCACTTCTTTTTACTGTACTTCAGAGATTTCTGTTTGTATTCATTGCCCCTGGACCTACAATAAAGAATGGGAATTAGGATTTTCCAGGATAAATTGTTCTGTTTGTATTCATTGCCCCTGGACCTACAATAAAGAATGGGAATTAGGATTTTCCAGGATAAGTTGATTAAGTTTGTAGCCTATGTGTGATAGTGAAGATAATATTATTGTGGTAATAATCCATATTGATAGAAGATAATAAAGATGATCATAACACAGGTTTCTCAAGCAGATAGAGCCTCTATTTAAGGACAGACAGAATTCCACGTTCTTTATGTATGTCATTCGAAAAAAATTACTCCAGTGGCATGATTTTTTACTTTTTCGATTTTTAGTTTATTTCAATACTTTTTCAGTTAATTAATTATACGATAATTATCAAAATAAACTAGAAATCGAAAAAGTAAAAAGTCACGTCGCTGGAGAATTGAATTATCTTCCCAATGACATAAAGAACGCGGAAATAGAGGCTCTATCTGCTCCAAAAGATTGATAAAAATTGCATTGTTTTTATGGGGCTTGATGATCGGCAATTGGCCGTCTACTGCCACCCACTCTCAAGTATTGAGATGACAGTTTCGGCTGTTGCATCATTATCAATTTCTGGTAAACCAGTTCATCTTGTTGATTTTGGTGTAAAGTAATTGAGAGAAATGCCTCTTTAGGGTAAGAATATGTCAAAAAGGTAAGGCTTATGTTTGAGGTTTATACTATACTATGATATACAAATCATATTATGTAATGTATGATATACAGGGTGTTTTAGGAGGAATGTGCAATACTTCTCAGGCTGATTCGTTACACCACGTATTTAGTAGCGATTTTGCGATTTTTGATCGCTATTTCTGAGATTTGGGTAAGATTTACACAATCGCCGCCATTCAACCTTTTCTTCAGAATTCAACTTCCATTAATAAAAAATACAAATTTATGATTCCTTATTTAGTTATAACCCTTATTGTTGAAAAATGGCATTTTCTAGCATATTTTTCCAATTATCTCAATAACCGTTGAAGTTACAAGCTTGGAACTGGTTTCATTGAATTCCTCAGGTAATTTTACATAGGAATCGATTATTTTAGAACCTCACTAAAGCCTCTAAAAAATTAGAAAAATTGATATATCTTGAAAAATCTCAATTTTCCGCCATTTTTATCTCGGTAACAAAGCGTTTTTGGGGGTTGGTCCCATGGAACTTTTTTGTCTACTTGGTGTAAGGAATCAGCCTGAGAAGTATTGAACATTCCTCCTGAAACACCCTGTATATGTATGTAGAACTATGTATATACTATGTAGCAGCCGCAGCCTAACCTTAAGCCTCACCTTATTTGACATGCTCTTACCCTTATCAATTTCTGGTCAACCAGTTCAACTTGGTGTTGAATAATAATTACGGTATTGTTTTCTTTAGTTTCACTAAGTTTATTTGGACTTGCACTATGATCGTAATTTAAAGATAACGAGAGATTCCAGCATGAATTAAAGTTATTAAAGCAATAATATTGATTCTAAATGACAGTATCCGAAACCATTATCAAGTTTACTTCTCATACCAACTTCGCTTCCTTTGAAGTCACGTGTGGTAAACAACTAGCCAAATAAATAATACATAAAACATTTACTACAACTCACATGATCTTTGCATGCTTTTCCAAGTGTTGACCTTGACCTGCGAAGGTCATTGACCTTTCTCCATTACCATTCAGTACTCAGGTTACATGAATTATGCTAATTTGACATTGCCACATAATGAATAAAGCATTTATTTCCATCTCCCTCATCTTATATAGCTATTTATAATGTGCGTATCACGAGTTTATAAGGGTAGTGAATATCTATGTATTGAAAGGTAGTAGCTGGAAGCAACGATAGATTTTATTGGTAAGCCACGATCAGCTATAGTCTGTCCAAGCTAAGAAGGCTCTCTGGCAAGATGAGAAAATGACTCCAGCTCGGTCAATATTGATTCAAAAAATATTTATTTGGTCTCAAATTGTAGATAAGAATGTTTCCTACGATTAAGACCAAATAAATAATTTTTCAACCAATATTGATCGAGCTGTAGTCATTTTCTCATCTTGTCAGAGGGTCTTCTTTGCTAGGACAGACTGTAGTATAAAAGCAGCTAATAGATTGTTTATTTATTACGGCTATTTACACGATATAATTGATTGTTGCAAGTAGTATAGACCGTAAAATATTTTTTAAGGGTACTCTGATTTTATTCGTTTTTTAAGTTTCAAATACAGTAGCCCTAGAAGAAAAGAAGTATTAGTATAGACTGGTGTAGAGTATAACTGAAGCCAAAAATCGCCTTGTGCACTCCAACAGCTGATGTCCATAGAGTTGTCATTCGCTATACCAAGGTGATTTTTTTTTCAAATCAAAACACACAATCGATGCGTCACATCAGCTCTTAGTAAGTTACATCACTTAGGAGACAGACGAATCCGCCTTACATTCTAGTGCCGGCTGAAGAGTTATTTACAATTTCATATTTTTGCATGTAAAAGCTCTGTTTGATAGCATTATCAAACTCATTCAATCTGAAGAATCGCTACTAATAATAGCGAAGAATTGGCGTCAATAATGAATATTGTACAGTACATATTTGATGCTGTGTTCGAATAAATCAAGGATCACTGGCGGCTCGTACCCACGAAAAAGGTGAAGTGCCCGTATCTTCTACTGTACAGCACTTCACCTATTCCGTGGGCACGACCCGCCAGTGTCAAGGATTCAACAAACATTTCTCCAAACCAAACACAAAATTCCGGATTTCGAATGTGATGAGATTCATTTCGTTGTAATGGTTTAAAACAGTTGGCTTATTCTACCCAAAAGCAATAGTTTAACCGTGGATATAATAGACCTGTATTCAGTCTATATGCCTCTATGGTTTCACTGAATGAGTATATCTCATCTAATCATATAGGCAACAACCTTGATTTAATTAATTAATCTTTGTATTAATTAGTATTTAAATTAATTGAATTAATATTACCATCAAACCCGCAAATCACACAAATCTGTAAGCATCTCACTCAAAGTACTACACAGATTAAAGCCGCGTATCGACAGTCCGAGGCATGTGCCACGATTGCCTCGCGGTACAGTCTGTTGACGCAAAAAAAGTATGAACTCATGGCTGAGGCATATGTGTGATCTGCAATTTTTGTAAGGCCGTTATTACACGATAATAGTTCTATAAGCATATCTGATCGGAAAGAGATGAAAATACCAAATCATATTCATAGAATGGTATGATCATAGAACTATTATCGTGTAATACCGACCTAACAAAAAATGCGAGCACGCGAACAAATTGACTAGCGCCATCAAGCGAGAGACAAAGCAACTAAGCTCTGACAATTGATAATTTGGACTTTGGAGGTTAGTTTGTACTCAATTAGTAGATAAAAATTTAAGGCAATGTTTATTATTGCCTATTAGAACCTTCTGCACCCAAATAGAATTCTCAATCACAAAAATGCAAAGGAATGGGGTACAATTTTGAGGTTAGTTTGTAGAATGGTTCGTTGTGCGTTGCGAGGCAACAGGCACTGCTGCGTTTGCCTCGCTGCTAGCAAACCCGGTATCGACAGTCCGAGGCATGTGTAGTACATGTCTCGGACTGTCGATACGCGGTAGATAGTAACTAGTAGTAGTACTCTTTTTTGTGTCAACAGACTGTACAGCGAGGCATTCGTAGCACATGCCTCGGACTGTCGATACGCGGCTTTAAAGTTATACTAACAAAAAATTAATGAATCTATACGGAAATTCAATATCTGACAGGATTTTTCAGGCTAATAATAGTCCAAAAAAGCTTCATTCACAATCATTTCTATAGAAAAACCTTCGTAAATATTTCAACAGTACCTTATTTTAGAGAACCGAGTATTTACAAAACAACCAATTAGCGTATTGCCACGCCTCACCTTTCATCAATACTACGGTGATAAAAGAAAAAGAAGAAGAAGAAGAAGAAGAAGAAGAAGAAGAAGAAGAAGAAGAAGAAGAAGAAGAAGAAGAAGAAGAAGAAGAAGAAGAAGAAGAAGAAGAAGAAGAAGAAGAAGAAGAAGAAGAAGAAGAAGAGAAAGAAGAAGAAAAAACAGAATGAAAGAAACAAGAGAAAGTTATTCTACTGCTTGCTGTCTACGTACTACTATAACAATCTATCTTTATAGTCTGTCCAAGCAAAGAAGACATTCTGGCAAGATGAGAAATTAGCTTCAGCTCAGTCAATATTTCTTCAATATTATAAAAATTAGAATTCATTCTGATCTACAATTTAGCCATAATTTGTAATTTTTGAACAAATAATGAACGAGCTGGAGCTAATTTCTCATCTTGCCAGAATGTCTTCTTTGCTTGTACGGCCTCTAGCGGAGTTATTTCAATTACAACGTTAGCTTGTTGCCTGCAAAAATTGCTCATGAAATATTAGTTGATTGTGGCCAATTACAGGAGGCAATTTGTCAATACACTAGCATACTAATGAGCCAAGTTTCACTGTCTATAAGTTATGGCTTACTTTTACAACTGGATTTAGCTTTTCACACCTCTAGCAGTGAATTTTGTTTCTATTACTGAACATCTTTATAGTGATTGCAACTTATTAGTAGTTATTATAAACTTATAAGTAGTTATTATAGTGTAACAAATCAATGAGAACATCCCAATCAATTAAGAAATGAAGTAGATTGATGAAATACATAAAATGCATTAATTTTTTTAAATTCAATTCTTCATTTCCCAAAAACAAATTCTTTACAAAAATCAAAAATTCAGTACATCAATACAAAGTTTATAGGAAAAAAGTATTTCCCCACATAGACTGTAGATCCGTGAGTGGGGAATTCTATGATATTTTCAGATGCAATGCTTGTAGTTTAATCTTTTCCCAAATTATTTTCGACAAGACATCCAAAAAATATCTCTATTGGCATAGAATACTTGACCAGATGGTATCAATACGTGATCGGGAATGTGTATTCCCAACGCTAGACAGCCAAAGTAAAGGAGGGAGACATGAAGGCCTGTGCTTGGTTGAGACTAGTCCCTCCCATCGGAGGCGTGGCTTCTTCAGCTCTCGGCCAATAGGATGCCCCTATCAGTTGGACGTGGGCTTGTTTCGTTAGCCGATGTTTATTCCTTTTCAATTTGAAACTTCTGATACCATATTGGTGTTTCCTATACTGATTTACTAAACTTCAAGTTAAATCACTACTCTCAATGAGTTAATAAAATACATGCAACATAACAAATCACTAAAAAACAGAATAGGATTCACTGAACCTCTCAATCTGAACTACAGCTTTCAATACTGATTTTATTAGTTCAGCTGCAGAGTACAAAATAATGAACCACTATATCATGTTGTAAATAGCTTATTAGCTAGTTTCTATGAAATCAGCAATGCATTCTATTCCGATATCTAGAATTTAAATACTAAGAATTTCGATTTTGCACAAAGAAGTGAATATTAATTCAGAAATGTAAAATAAAATCCAATCAACAAACAAATTGATGGCGTAGAACATCAAGTTACAATATCGCGAATATGATACTCAGAAAATCGAAACTAAAAATTGACAATTTAAGAATTCTAGTTAAGACAATGCTGTGATTTGTGAATATGAATTCAGAAATTGAAAAAATCAGAACAACCAACAATAAATTTTGTTAAACCTAAATTTTCAACGACTTATCGTTTGGATAGAATATGGTCTGTCCAGAGAGAATAGAATATAGAAATATTCATATTCATACTCATATTCTATTATCGCTGGGTCTGTCCAAGCAAAGAAGACCATCTGGCAAGATGGGATAATGACACAAGCTCGATCAATATTGGTTAAAAAATGATGAATCAGGTCTCAGATTGTGGGAAACAATTTCATCTACTATCAAGACGCACATTTATAATTCTTGAACAAATATTGACCAAGCTGGAGTCATTTTCCCATCTTGCCAGAGTCTCTTCTTTGCTTGTACAGACTATACCACCACCATACAGTACTGTAACATAGGGTTGAACTGTTACATTACAATACTGTAACATTGGTGTGCACTGTTACATTACAATACGTTATGCACAAAGCATCCGACGACACAAGAATAAAAACCCGACTTCGGTCCACTGACGGCTCGTGCCCACGAGACAGGTGAAGTGCTGTACAGTAAAAGATACGGGCACTTCACCTGTTACGTGGGTACGAGCCGCCAGTGATAACAATAAAAAAAACCCGCCTCGGTCACGTTTTGAGGCTAAAAGATTGTCAGACGTTGAGACGCTGAATTTTCTATCGGTGTACGACGAGACAGAAAAGAAGAAGAAAAACCGAAAGAAATTCCGTTTTCATCGGGAAAATAATTCGCTGGAAAAAGAAGTGAGTAAAAGAGAATGCGCTGGAAAGGAATTCCGCTGTTACTCGAGGAAATCTTCTAGGACAAAGAAAGAAAAAAGATGGAATAAGAGAAGAAATTTTAGTATTCATCGAGAATCATTCTAGAGAAAGAAAAATACATTTTTGTTCTTATCGAGAAAACCTTCAAGGGAAAGGAATAGATGGAGAAAGAAATAGAAAGAGATGAGAAATTCTTGTTGGAAAGTAAAAATCTGCTTGGGTGAAGAGGTTAGATAGATTGATAGTTAAATGCCTTTATTTACACTTTGTAAATATTTTACAAAAGTTTTGTGGGCGAAGATGAGGCATGCAAGCCCAAAGAGGAAAGAGAGAAGAATAGAGAGAATGTAGGAGAGAGAGTGAAAGAAGGATAGAATGAGAGAAGGAATTCCGCAGTTCATCGAGGAAATCGTCTAGGAAAAAGGAGAAGAGGAAGAAAAAAGATAGAATAAAAGATGAGATTTGGTTTTTCATCGAGAAAATCTTCTAGGGAAAGGAGAAAAAAAGAAAAAATATAGGGAAATATAGAAAATTAATTCTCGCTAAAAGGAAAAATATTCTAGAATAAGGGAGAAACTGAGAGGAATTAGATTAGATTACTTTATTCAAATCGATAACAAAATTCAGCTCAGATTCTACATTGCAATATAACTGAGTAAAACTAATAATTCTTCTATGAAGGGAATGAGTGAGAAGGATAGCGAGAGAGAATAATTGAATAATTGCCTTTATTAGGGCGGAGTTAGGACTCCAGGTCCTCTGGTTGTGTGGTAGACAACCTTTTACAATAATAAAATTCTTACATCTATTTCATATAATAGCAAAATATGATAAAAAGAAAATAAATAACAGATAACACTTGAGAAATAAAAATGTAAAACAAGACTTCAACTCTATGTTATCATAATAATTACTAAAACAAAGCTTGAGAGAGAGAGAGAGAGAGAGAGAGAGAGAGTGAGAGAGGAAGAGAGATGATGATGAGAGAGAGGGTATAGAAGAAAAGAGAGTCAGAGAGAAAGTAAGAGAAAGAAAACCGTTGAAATGCGAGAAGAAATTCCTGCTTTTTCAACAACTAAACCTTCTAGCGAAAAGGAAAGAGAGAGAAAATCGAGAGAAAATTCCGTTCTCATCGCTAAAATCTTGCAGGAAAAAGAAAAACTGTAAGAAGAAAAAGAAGTGTACGCTGTAAGCTTGTCATCGCCATTTCCAGCTCTGTTTTGTATTCCAGTCTTGGCGCAGACTTTTGACATTACCCCCCCCTTCCTCCCGCCTTCTCTTAAAAGGGTTTCTCACCCCCCAAGTGGGGATAAGGAATATTAATAGGAGACGCCAGCCAACCTCAAACCACCCTTATTTGAAAATGAGGGGGTGCAAAATCCCCCCCCCCATCCTCCCCCAAATTATTTCGGTCAAGCAGTAGAGTTGGCGAATGTTGCGCTCCATGTGGCTGAATTAGAAAATTACAAATTCAAAGATAATAAGAATATCCCATTACAAATTCAAAGAGCGGTCGGTATACATGAGATTCAGAGTTTTCCGATTGGAGGTAGAATCTAATCCTGTCAAATCGTGTATATATCCTCAAATGAAATAATAACAATATCAGTCTAGCAACTTGCATATTGATTACATTCTCTCTGAGTTTTAGATTGGTAACTTTTCTCTTATTTTATAGATCAATATAACTCGTCCTTTTTGAATGGTAATACTAAATTGTAATATACCTAAATGGTAGGTAGATTAAATAAAAAATCAAATACCCTTTTTAAAAAACTTAAGAATTATTAAAAAAGTATTTGATTTTTCATTTAATTTATCATTTATTTCGAATAGCCCAAAGTTTAAAGTTTAATTTTGTAAAATACCTAATACACCTCATTCACAATGACTTGAGACAGAAGGAACAGACACACAAAATGAACAAAATTTGCGACAACTGTTGATTTATAGCAACGATTCGACACAGTCCTGTAAAAATTTAACGATGCATATACGCATTGCCAATGCTATGACGCGTCTATGCTTCGTCTTCTATTGGTTATGGTTTGACGTGGCTTAGGAAGCCAACCCATACTTATACATACCCTCACGCGAAAAGTTGGATTATTTAGTCTCAAGTTATCGTGAAAAGGGTATGGTGGTAATGCTGTACTTCGAAACTACGCTCCGGATATAGCCTACAGCCCTACAAATTTTTTATTTTAATCACGAAAGTAAACAAAGTCTCAGCTCAGTCCCTACTCCATTTTGCTGCAGTAATTTCTCGTTGAAAGGAATTAAATTCAAGAGGTGTTTTAGTCAGTTCTCCCCCTCTACCCCGAAATTCGTACTATTTAAAAGCATCTCTTTGTCTGCATCCCCTTCTTCTTCTTCTTCTTCTTCTTCTTCTTCTTCTTCTTCTTCTTCTTCTTCTTCTTTTTCTTCTTCTTTTTCTTCTTCCTCTTCTTATCCTTCGTAATCCTTACTATTTAAGTTTCCACTCTTTTTCAGCAGCTTTCGGATGAGCTCTTCTGGCTTCCATTAGCTAAGTAGTTTTTTTATTAGGTTAGCTGCGTGCTAGTAATTGAAACACAAATTACTTAGCTCATCCGTTACTCTTTTACTTATACCTCTTTCTCTTCTTCTTCTTCTTCTTCTTCTTCTTCTTCTTCTTCTTCTTCTTCTTCTTCTTCTTCTTCTTCTTCTTCTTCTTCTTCTTCTTCTTCTTCTTCTTCTTCTTCTTCTTCTTCTTATTCCTCTTCATCAATCGTCTACTTCTTCTTTTCCATCGCTCGTCTACTTATCCTTCTCATTCGGTTCTCGCTCATTTCTCTCCCAATTCATCATCAGTCTCCTTCTCATTCTTCCAATTCTTCTGTCATAGTAAAGAGATCAGGATGGTTTCAAAACTCAATTCTGAAAAATCTCTACTAAATTATGACTTTTCATTGAAATCAATACACTGATAAAAATATTGATACCTGTAATCTCTTCTCAAACGAATAAAATTTTAAAAAAACCGACTGCATAAACTGACTTATCGACAAACCCGACATAGCCAATATAGATTCAAAACCGAGTATTGAATCTAATGGATATGAATATAGATATAAAGTTTATTATCACTTCAAAATTATTCCGCATTCTGAAATGTCACCTCACACAGTTAAACTGTCCCGTGTTCCTGAACGAAAAACGAATGAGAAAAAGGATAAAAACGAAAAGAAAAAGGAGGAGGAGGAGGAGGAGGAGGAGGAGGAGGAGGAGAAGGAGAAGGAGAAGGAGAAGGAGAAGGAGAAGGAGAAGGAGAAGGAGAAGAAGAAGAAGAAGAAGAAGAAGAAGAAGAAGAAGAAGAAGAAGAAGAAGAAGAAGAAGAAGAAGGAGAAGAAGAAGAAGAAGAAGAAGAAGAACAAGAACAAGAAGAAGAAACAGGAGAAAAATAAAATGTCTTGACTGGTTTAGAAAGACACCAAACAGAACTACTGCCACTATGCGAACAACACGAAAACTCAGACAAATTCGAATTCATGACATGTTTTTATGACTCGTAAAATAAGAAAGAGAAAGAAGAAAAGGAAGAAGTAGAAAAAGAAGAAGAAAAAAGAAGAAGAAGAGGAGGAGGAGGAGCGAGAAGTATAACATGCAAGGACGTTCAAGAATTAAGTTCAGACGGACGACGGCAACAATAAAACATTTACAGCTGGAAATTTAATATCGAATAAGGCTGATGAAGATGGAAGGAGACGGAACGATGGAGTGGAAGAAAGAGAAAAGAAGGAGGAAATGTAGAAAAAGAAGAAGAAGGAGAAGGAGGAGGAGGAGTAAGAAGGAGAGGAGGAGAGGAGAAAGGTTGCAATGTAGTGAACGAGAGTTCCCCTTTTGTGAGAGAAATGGCTATATTGTAGAGGAAAAAACCAACAAGAAGAAGAAGAAGAAGAAGAAGAAAAAGAAGAAGGAGAAGAAGAAGAAGAAGAAGAAGAAGAAGAAGAAGAAGAAGAAGAAGAAGAAGAAGAAGAAGAAGAAGAAGAAGAAGAAGAAGAAGAAGAAGAAGAAGAAGAAGAAGAAGAAGAAGAAGAAGGAAGAAAAAGAAGCAGATGGAAGGATACTTTTGAGGTTTGGCATTTGGAAAACGGATTCAGATATGAATGACATTTCACAAAAAGGTATTTCCTTACCTTGCATCAAGCCAGTTGTCACTTTTCTTGCTACGTATCAGTGAAAGGTCATGCCTCAAAATTCAAATTTGATGAATTCATTTGTCAACAGATACACAATAGATCATAATACGGTTTTGGAATTTTGGAGAAAATAAAAATTGTGAGAAATACTCGTATGTTATTAGAGAAGAATTTCTCCCACGGATTTAATGATTCTCTACAATCATTCTCCTTTTAATGATAATTTATCTAAAACGATGAATTTGTTCATTTTATTCTGATCTTCCATAAGTTCCATATCTCTTCTAACTGGTAGTTCTGTGAACAGTAGACCTCACGAAGTCACCCATGGATGGGGCATTATTCATGAAGGGAATACTTAGTTATGTTGAGTTTCAAGTTTCATTAATTGCATGCGTCATTGAATGCAATTAATAATAAACTCGACAGCTGCTGGTTCATCATAAATAAT
Source organism: Sogatella furcifera (assembly GCA_017141385.1). Lineage (NCBI taxonomy): Eukaryota > Metazoa > Arthropoda > Insecta > Hemiptera > Delphacidae > Sogatella > Sogatella furcifera. The sequence continues at coordinate 30,662,257 of CM029555.1, read as the reverse complement.
TCTATAGTGTGAATTTTCCTATGTTCAGAGGTATAAATGTATAGTAATATTTTAGCATGGAGATGATTCCTTTTCCTTTCATATTATCCTTAAAATACAATATTTCAAGAAATCTTACATATACATCGACGCGCAGTTTCAAGAGGAACGTACCTGTCAAATTTCATTAGAATATATAGCCGCGTTTTTTCGTGAATGCGGAACAAACATACATACAAACAAACAAACAAACATAAAGAGAAATGCAAAATCGTCGTCTTGAATCTAGACCTCACTTACGTTCGGTCAACTATCACATTTCAATACTTTATTCATTTGAATGTTTTTCCACTTTGACACGGTGATTAAACTAACAGAACGTACGTGCAACCGGCCCCATGAATTCTAATTCCAACTCTCCTACCTACTTATTTCTCTATAAAGTAATGTAATTGTCCAGTACATTCAATATCTTAATGAAGAGAGTCTAACGTATAAATCTGAGGATGACCTCAAAAGTATAGATGAAGTCAATAAGTTAGGCAGTTTTGTCTGCTAAATTTTGCGGTCCAACAGCTGATGTTGTCAATTAGTGTTGTCATTTAGCTACAACTTGATTATGTTTTTGAAATCAAAAGAGACTTTACGCTGTAGTCATATATGCTTTACATCAGCTATTAGTAGGTTAATACCTAATCCATAGTATAGGCACTGGCGGCTCGTGTCCACGGAACAGGTGAAGTGCTGTACAGTAAAAGATACGGGCACTTCACTTGTTTCGTGGGTACGAGCCGCCAGTGAGTATAGGTTACATCACGAATAAGAGACAGACGTAATCGCTTAAAGTTTTGGCGTAATGGATATTCATGACACAAAGATCACATTACTGTATAACGCATGTGGCACAATTAAATAGCATTCCTAAACATTTTTATGTAAGTCACTATATTTACGGTAACATAATAAGTCTCAGGTATAGGCCTACACACAAAACCAATAACCTATAAATATCAATCATATTGTAATACACGCCAAATCCATAACCTAGAGACCTTTCCAAACCGTAGAGACATCAATCTTTGTCACATGACAAGTAGGAGCAATAATATGGTGTCTGATCATATAGAAAGAGATGAAAATACGAAATCATATTTTCATATCTTTTTATATGATCTTATAATTAATGTAATAGGAAATATTATCGTGCACTACGTGCCTTAGAAAAGAAACCGTTCTTAAGATTCATGAAAATATAACAGAGTGGACTGGAAGAGATAGAGGGAGAGGATGAATGAGAAAGAGCGAGATAAAAGTTGTTTTAAGTAGTTGCCGCTAGGGAGCGTTGAGCATCAAATTGATAATCGCATCACAGGATGCTATGCTTTCAAGGTGGCAGCCTGGTTGCTATGACAACGGTGTGCAATGAACCGAATTGTCCTATTTGTCACGCCAGTCAGCTGATTGTTACACTTTGTGATAGTGGTACTGTTGAGCATTACAGCAATGTTGTTTATCATAAACTTAATCATGATTATTATTTATCACAGTCAAAGCAACTGCCAGTTGACTAATGATAGCAATGGCAGTGAAAAAAATTCTCTTCATTGTTGCACATGCATAGCTCAGTCCTTATTTTCTTAATAAGTCAACTAAATAACTTATTTTTGCTAATGCTCAGCTCTCTCAGAACAGTTTAAAAGTAATCTTCGAAAACGAGACAGTTCGCTGAAATCGCTCTGGACTTCATAAAGCCATGGCGACCGCCTGCCGACTGGTCTAACAGAGCTGAGCAATAAGAAGAGCAATTCGTGAGCCTATGTCGTATCAACGGTATCATTGCTATGAATGGGTTTGTCATGGTTTAGTCTGTCCAAGCAAAGAAGATCCTCTGGCAAGATGGGAAAATGACTCCAGCTTGGTCAATATTTGTCCAAAAATTATTGATTTGGTCTCACATTGTAGATCATCAAATCGTTTAATACAATTTGAGATCAAATTGATAATTTTTGAACAAACATTGACCTAGCTTGAGTCATTTTCCCATCTTGCCAAAGGGTCTTCTTTGCTTGGACAGACATCCTGTTTGTTTACGATGTGTGTTTGTTTACTTCGTCTCAAGTCATCGTGAATGAGGAATAGAGTTGGATTTGGATATTCGGCTATTATATAGTAAAATGTGAGCTTTTTTTGAAACATGTACAACAGGACTGGCGGCTCGTGCCCACGAAACAGGTGAAGTGCTGTACAGTAAAAGATATGGGCACTTCACCTGTTTCGTGGGTACGAGCCGTCAGTGTACAAGAGTACAGTATATAAAAGCTAGTCAGTATATATAGTCTACTATGGTATTTGATTGGAATATTCAATTTTTAGCAAACAAATACGGGTACAGCGAGGCCTAACTAGAACCAAGGGCGTATTTAGTGTAGTAAATCCTCAGCCAACATTCATTTGACACGTGCCTTTTCAGGTATTTGTCTCTGTTTGTTTTTCAGTGCAATGTTTGGAATTTTGCATGTATAAAACTGGGGGAAAAATTCATTCAAAGCAGCAAAAAAAAAACACGAAAAATGCTTGCACTCGAATTTTTTTGTTTGAAAAAAGAAACACTGCTGCTGAAAAGAGCCTACTAGTGGGGGGATTGTTGGAAATTTCACGCCACAATAAAAGTGGTGATTAAAAGAGAGGTGGGGCTGATGATGGGAGAGAAAGGGAAGGGAGAGAGAGAGAGAGAGAAAAAGAAGGAGGGCGATAGAGAGAGGGGACAGAGAGTGTGAGAAAGAGAGAGAATTGAACTGAACAAGGGTGAAGAGGGGGTGATATAGAGAGGGGACGATAGAGAGGAAGACAGAAAGAGGGAGACAGAGAATGTATGAGAGAGAGAATTGGAATGAGTGAGAGAGAGATAATGATTGACAATGGGGAAGAGTGAATTATGAATTTGAAAAGATATAAAGAGAAAACATGGGAGAAAATAGAAAATGAATGAGAATGAGAACGAAAATGTGAAAGGGATATGGAATGAGAGACAAGGAAAGAGAGCGACAAATAAAGAAAGAGACAAATAAAGAGAGAGAGAGAGAGAGTGATAGGAGTGAATGACAGAAGAAAGAATAAAGAAAACTTGGGATAACATGGAAAAAGGAAAAAACAGAGAGCGATAATAGATTACAGTCCGTCCAAGCAAAGGAGACATTCTGGCAAGATCGGAAAATGACTCCAGCTCGATCAGTATTGGTTCAAAAATAATAAATTCGATCTTCAATTGTAGAAAACATTCTACTCTTGAATCTGAGACCAAGTTTAAAATGTTTGAACCAATATTGACCGAACTGGAGTCATTTTCCCAGCTTGGCAGAGTGTCTTATTTGCTTGTACAGACAATATTATCAAAATTGAGAGAAAAAAATGAAGCTAGTATTGGATAAATAATAATGTGCAACAAAGAAAAAGAATAAGAATGAGAGAGGGAGTGGAGAGAGAATTCCACTAAGGGAGGAAGAAAGAGTAAATTACTGACAGAGGGGAGGAGTGAATGACGAAAGAAAAAATAGAGATAGAAAGCATGGGAGAACATGGGAAAAGAAAGATAGAAAACGAAAATGAACATTAGAATAGAAAAGAGAAATATGAAGTGGAATGTGAAAGAGTGACGAATGAGTAACATAAAGAAAGAAGGAGAAGGTTGAAAAGTGGACAGGAGAGAGAATTCCATGAACGAAGAAAGAAAGAGAAAATAATGAATGAGAAAGAAGGAGAAGGATAAAAAGATGAGAGCGGAGAAACTTCCACAAAGGGAGGAAGAAAGAGTCAACAAAAGAGAAGAGGGAATAAAGAGATGAAAAAAGAGAATGAATGGCAGAGGTTTCTGAAAGAATGGGGAGAGTGAGCATGAAATTGACAACACAACACAAAGAGCTGTCAAATGAATGCAATAAGCTGTATTTATGCCGAGATATTTTTATCGAATTCATTTATTCATTCAATAAAGTTGATGACTTGAACGTTTTTTTTGTTTTATCATCAATTCATGAACCTGTAAATGTTTTTCAGCAATAAACGCTTCGATTCTCAAGTATCAGCGATGCAGTGTTTTCCAAATATATCTGACTAATAAATACGTTTCACTCTCAAGTACTGTACAGCTCAAGTATAGTCTGGCCAAGCAAAGAAGAGCCTCTGGCAAGATTGGAAAATGACTCCAGCTTAGTCAATATTTGTTCAGGAATTACAAAATGTGGTCTAAATAGTAGATCAAACTATTTCCTACAATTTGAGATCAGATTGATAATTTTTGAACCAAAATTGGCTGAGCTTGAGTCATTCTCCCATCTTGCCAGAGGGTCTTCTTTGCTTGGACAGACTATGTATAGCTCCACTACTCTTATTATGTTGGTTTCTTCTTGTTTCCGAAGACGAAGCCCACCTGAGCTCATAGGCTTGTGCGTAGGTAATGAGAAGATGAGAGATGACGACTAATTAATTACTAATTACTAAACTAATTGGTTAAACTAATCAATTACTAAACTAATTGTTAGTTCTTTGTTAAAAAGCCTCATGGAGTATTTAAAAACATGTCCGATTGTGAGAAAACCAGACGTAGTAGAATGACGTCATTCAAATAACAGTCGTCATATATATACGTCAAAGAAGACAAATCTTTCACAAAAATTTTAAAAATTGGAAACCATTGTATTGGTTGAGTTGAATAAAATAATAATTTTACAGCGGTAAAATTTAATCATCTTTCATACTAATTAGCTTTCCTGCTTGAATTGTGATTTCCAGCAATTTTCAACAAATACTGGTTCACAGTTTCTCAAAAAATATTTTGAAAAACAAAATAGATGACGCCAAAAAGTTAGGCGGTTTCGTCTGTCTCTTGAACGTGATGTAGCCTACTAACAGCTGATCTGAAGCATCTATTGTCTTTTTTGATTTCAAAAACTACACCTAGCTAACTGATAACTCTAATTCACAACTTTAGCTGTTGGAGCGCACAAGGAGCAGACGAAGCCGGCTAGCGTTTTGACGTCAGCTATACAAGGAATAATAACACGTGAAAGATTTAATTTACTCCAAACACTCGGTGAATGGACTATAGAGAGTAGTCAATTTTTTATTTGAAAAGTTCAAACAAGAAATTAAGATTACCAACAAACTTCATTCTTCTCTTCTAACACATTCCAAACTTATTGGCTACAATGAATACATAATAAAGTTGCATTGTTAAATTCCAGAGCACGAGCTCAGACTACTACAGCGTTTATAACTCGGTTACAGTCTGTCCAAGCAAAGAAGACATTCCGGCAAGATGGGAAAATGAATCCAACTTAAACAATATCGGTTCAAACATTACAAATTTCGTCTCAAATTGTAGGAAACATTCTGCTCTACAATTTGAGGTCAAATTCATAATGTCTGTTCCAAAATTGATCAAACTGGATTAATTATTAATTTCTTCATCTTACCAGAATGTCTTCATTGCTTGGACAGAATATATAAATAAAGGATTAATACAGTATACACTCTACTACAAACTGAATAAGTTCTCCACATTGAATCTGCATATGAATTAGTCCGCTTACGAATACAAACGAAGATATAAGAATTTACATACAATGAATGGTTCTTGAGCATAGTAGTTTGCTATGCTTATTGATTCTATGCTATTTCAATCATTTGAATGGCATTATTGAGTCCTCTATATGATCTTACAAAGCTATATCTGAAAATAAAATCGTAAATTCTCCAATATTATATGGTTTTTCTAATATAAGATTGGTATTGGACATGATGTACAAAGGCTAGACATTATTGATAATGAAGACATAATATGATTTGTGTATTCTGATAATTATGAATATCATTCATTCATTCATGATCTGTTTGAGTATTCTGATAAGTATCATTCATCCTTTTATTCAAAGATAATTCATATAATCAAATTAAAATGATTGCAGAATTATCAGAAATATTATTATAATAATTATTAAAATTGAACTGATTCAAGATATAGAAAACAGGCCTTGGCCTTATTCTTCATAACTTAAAAAGTTTTAAACACGATTATCATTGAATTGAGAAGGACAATTTTAAACTAAATTTAGACTATTTAGACTAAATGTTTATTTTATTCAAAGTTTCAAAGTTCATTTCTTTAACAAAAACATAATATTGCATGTACAGTTTTATTAGGTATTTGAATATGATTTCTTGTTACTTGTAAGTAGAGTACTAGGCCTTGGATTCAATTAAAACTTTTGTCATTTATTATTTTCTAAAGATTATAGATGTTTATAATTGAACCAATTCCTAAATCATGATCATCATAAATTGTCAAAGAACTCCCTCTTATCATAGACTTTGTAAAATACGATTTCCATTTTCATATTCCATCGCTTTATAGATAAGACTCAACTAGTGTATAACCAGTTTATCCAGAGTTTACAGTTTACCCACAGCTCTAAAATAAGGATTTTATAGAGAATGGCAGACAAGACAACTACCGCATTCTCAAGTCAATTACTTCAGTGTTGTTCAATATTGAAGTTGTCTATTATTACTGTATTAGCCTTGAATTACCTGCATTAACGAATAACGATCAAGTTTAGTGAACAATGCTTTTGCATTCACTACGAGTAGCATTGAAATTGTCTCCTGCATAAAGTGCAAGAGTATTTGAGGGGATCGGAGTATGTAAAGAATATTTCAAATTCATCACGATATCTGAAATATATCTGTATAGAATAGAATAGTAGCATAGAATAGAAAAATTATGTGAGAAGCCCTGAACAAATACGAAAACAAAATACGTATATGTAAACGTACATGTATATACGTATTTGTGAACAAATACGAAAAGCCTGAATGGATTATTTATTCTTCCAATCAATCCTATTACAGTGATTACAAATTGGAATTATTTCGGTGTAGCAACTGCAACCGGTATCTCGATTTCTAATAAATCTGTGGTTTTAACAATATCTAGTCGATTCATTCAGGATCGCTATAGGATAGTGAGAGGAAATTGAGTTATTTACTCAACTTTTTATAAACTATTATATGTTGAATTATTTACTTCTAGTAAGTTAAAGATTCAGAAGACTGATAATTCAACAATACCTATAGATGTTATCCATTTTTTTCAATCAATCGATCAATTTTTTCTTAAATTTCTCACGAATTATCTCTATATTGTTCACATTATACTGAAAGGTAATTGAATCCAATACAGTGCATCAATCAATGTATAGCTGACGTCTGACAGTTAGGCGGTTTCGTCTGTCTCTTGTACGTGATGTAGCCTACTAACAGCTGATGTAAAGCATCTATCGTCTCTTTTGATTTCAAAAACATCATCTAGGCAGAGACAACTATCATTGTAAATATCATTTAGTACAGCTAAATGTCAACTCTAATTGACAACATCAGCTGTTGAAGCGCAAAAGGAGCAAACGAAACTGCCAAGCTTTCAGGCGTTAGCTATAATTTAAATAAGTGTGGTATTTAATAGAACTGATGCAGTAAATTGGAAGTTAGAACAGTATGTATAGTCTGGCCAAGCAAAGAAGAGCCTCTGGCAAGATGAGAAAATGACTCCAGCTCGGTTAATATTGGTTCAAAAATTATTGATTTGGTCTCATGTTTAGGAAACATTTTTATCTACAATTTGAGACCAAATCAATAATTTTTGAACCAATATTGACCGAGCTGGAGTCATTTTCTCATCTTGCCAGAGGCTCTTCTTTGCTTGGCCAGAGTATACTGTAATCACAAACCAATGTTTAGCCACGTGCTTCCTTTGACACTGCTCCCTACGTCTTCTTCTTCTTCTCCACCTCCTCCCTCTTCTTCTTCTTCTTCCCATCCTCCTCCATTTTCTTCTCCTCTCCTACTTCTTCCTCTTTTTCCCCACCAGAAGACATTCTGGCAAGATGGAAACACGACTGCAGCTCGATGAATATTGGTTCAAGAATTATAAATTTAATCTCAAATTGCAAAGTACATTCTAATCTACAATTTGAAACCAAATTTGTAATTTTTGAACTAATATTGACCAAGCTGCAGTCATCTTGCCAGAATGTCTCCTTTGCTTGCAACAGACGATACTATTTACCCTTATTTGGTGAAATGAGGCGTGCTTTTGAGGGGTTGGAATTTGAGGAAGGGTGAGAATTCCTTCCAACCCCGTCTCCTGATATCGATCCCCCTTACGAACGGCACCGAGACACGCCGAACGAGGGGAGGAAGGAACGAAGAAACAGGGAGAATGGGGGAATTTGATGAATTACAATATTACAATAGAAACGTCAAGGAGACGATGAAGCAGGGATAACAAAGGAATTTGATGAAAATAATGAGACGGCAAGAAAGAAGAGAATCAGAGAGAACGGAGGAATGCCATAAATAATAAAAAGAACAAGAAGAGGAAAAAGAGGCAGAAATAATGGAGGAATGTGATAAACTAAGGACTAACGATAAATTAAGCACTTACATTGTGCTTGAGCAATACTAAAATTTCAGGATTATCTAATTGAAATCTTCGGCAAATTTTAGATGTCAACATATGTGACAAGCCCAGAGAGAATGAAATATAAAGATATAATTTTCATATTCTATTCTCTCTGGACAAGCCTATTATATTATAAAAGTTACATATTATAGTTTCATATTAAAAGTTGCACATTATATTGTAAAAGTTACAACGAGCCCTTGAAATGTCGAAGAGGGCTATGAACCTCCATAAGATAACTGATACAAGATACTTTCATGTAAATCCATCATAAGAAGATAAATATTTAAAAATCTAATAAATAATGCATCATCTTGGGTAAAAAGGGCGAGATTCTCAAGACCTGGTCATGAATGTTTCATAATAATAACAACAACAACTGAGAAACAGAAATCTAGATTTTATATAGTACCGTAGATATACTATTGTATAGTTAGTCTATGATAGTACTGAGTACATTTCATTCCATCGGTGATATAGCTCACGCCAAGAAGTTTGGTGTTAAAGGCCTCTATTTCTGTATAATAGTTCATGATAGTATATGAAATAGCTTCCCTGATAATTCGAGGGTTTAGAGTCATAGTAGCGTAACTTATCTGATAAGTTGAAAAACGGAATTTTGTAGATAAGTTGAAAAACAGAATTTTGTAGATACGCTACTATGACTCTAAACCCTCGAATTATGCTACTTTTCTGTCAAAAATAAAAGTTGTCCAAATTCAACCAAAATCACAGGAATGACAGTCAGATTCTGACCTATCAGACATAAGTTGAAAAACGGAATTTTGTAGATACGCTACTATAACTCTAAACCCTAGAATTGATATATGAGCTAATAAAAAGTATTGATGTAAGTTGTTACACAAGATACAATTCCACAATTCTTTACCTCTACCTTCGAGCAGCATCAATGCAACCAGCAACTTCAATGTATGGTATATTACCTGAAACAAGGAGAAAGAGTACTATTAGGATCTTTAGAAATATCATATTAAATTTAAATATAATTTGAACAAACGCATAATTAAACAACATTACAAGAATGACAATGAGTCAAACATGAGTAGAAACTTGTACAACAAAATAAACAACTACTATCACCCTAATAATCCGTAAAACAAAAACAAAATATAAACAATAACTACATAAACAACACCTCCCTAATAAACTTTTCTTTCTCTATTTTCCTGCATTTTGATCTCTCACTCACGCTCTCACCATTTTACCTTCTTTCTTTCACTCACTCTCTCTCTATCTATCTCTGGTAAGATGGAAAAATGACTCAAATTCGGTCAATATCGGTTCAAAAATTATAAATTTGATCTCAAATTATAGGAAACGATTTGATCTACTATTAAGACCACATTTATAATTCTTCAACACATATTGACCTAGCTGGAGTCATTTTTCCATCTTGCCAGAGGCTCTTCTTTGCTTGGTCGGACTATACTAGATCAAGTATGTAACAACACTACAAAAATGACAAATGTCAGTACAAACTTGTAAAAAATTAACAACTACTGCTCTGTCTGCACAACGATATCACCCTAATAAACTGTAAAACAAAACTTCTGAAACAAAATAAATAATAAATACACAACTTCTACCTAATAAACTTTTCTTGCTCTATTTTCCTACATGTTGATCTCTCACTCAGTCTCTCTCTCTTTCTTCTCTTCACTCTCCCACTCTTTCTCTCTCAATCTCATTTACTATTGGGAAAACCCTCTCATCCTATCACATTGGAAAATCTGTAGCTGCAAGAGTAGGCTTGCTATTCGTCTAGTAAATACATGTATGCGAATTAGCTGCTTTGTATATAGTAATAGTGCAGTGAAACCAGCCAGCTATTCTATCAGTATAAATGTGTATACAAATTAGCGAGTTTATGTATAGTGATAGAGCAGTGGAACCAGCCAGCTATTCTATCAGTATAAATGTATATACGAATTAACGTGTTTGTATATAGTGATAGTGCAGTGGAACCAGCCAGCTATCCTATCAGTATAAATGTATATATAAATTAGCTAGTTTATGTATAGTGATAGTGCACTGGGACCAGTCAGCTATTCTATCAGTATATATGTACATACGAATTAGCTGCTTTGTATATAGTAATAGTGGTGCCAGTTTAGACACGGGTCAATGCACTGAACTGCATCGGAGCACGGTGGCGTTAATACAAACCATCAGCACAGGAAATTGACTGTAGTGGGTCCCGAATTTATTATGTAATAAGGATAATTTATACGAGATTATATTTATACGTATTTATTTACAAGAATAAACTAGGACATGATCATAATTAAATTTGTGATTAATCATTATGAGCATCTATCTGGGGGGAAAATAGATGACATAAGCAGTGTGTGTGTAGTCTGTTCTATCAAAGGAGACATTCTGGCAAGATGGGAAAAATGAATCTATATTCTATTCACGATCACTTGAGACGGAATAAACAAACTTTTTGAGTGTGTATGCGGGTAATGGAAGGTCTTCTTCTATGCGAAACTTTTGGCCACAGACCAACAGCTGTAGCCAACCACAGCTCAAGACAACAGTCTTGAGAAAAGACAAGTCGGACTGTAGCCAATCACAGCGCCAGAAAAGAGTCAGCTGTTCGACTGCCGCCAATTTTTTCGCATAGAAGAAGACCTTCCAATACACGCACACACACGCAAAAGGATTGTTTATTTCGTCTCAAGTGATCGTGAATGGACTATAGATCGATCAATATTGGTTCAAAAATTACAAATTTGAGCTCAAATTGTAGATCAGAATGTTTCCTAGAATAAGATACCAAACTTGCAATTTTTGAACCAATATTTACCGATCTGAAGTCATGTTCTCATCTTGCCAGAATGTCTTCTTTGCATCGACAGACTATACACAATTCAATTTTAATTCAAGAAAATACAAAAGAATATACGAATTCAAATATAAAAAGAAACTTTTGAACCAAAAGGCGTTCTATCATTATTAAAAATTGAGAAGTACGTTTGTTACACTTGATACATGTCTAGATCCAGCCTAGTTTTCCTCTTTCACTTGGGTAATTGATTCTATGAAGAATAAATAATTGACTGATTAAGATTACAAAAACTGGAGAGTCATTTCTATACATTAAACAGCTTCATCGCATTTTTTCAATATGAAATACCCCGACTTCACTGGGATATCGATACATGGAGTGTGTAAAAAGTGACAGACGGTATTTTAAACACCGCACAGCGTTCAAATCAACCAGAAGCATTCAACCAAAGCTGGGCTTACACGAAAATCGCAAATACATTCCTCAATAATACACTGTGACACACAATAGAATGAAAGAGAATCCTGAATTTCTACTCAAATATTGCCAACATATGCGAGAAAGAACTACTTGAGATGTAAACGACAATGGACGGATTTTCACCTCCTCATCTGCTTCTTCTTCTCCTTCTTCTTCTATTTCTCCTTCTCCTCCTCATCTTCCTTCTTCTTCTTCCCTCACCCACAAATCTGCTGCTTTCCTCAACCCCTCGAATTTTTTTATAACTCCCCTATTTCCTTTTCAACTCAACCAGGAAGTGTTATGCTGGTTTCCTCCCTTGTTCTTTCTCCTGTTCCTCTTCCTCCTTTTCTTCTTCTTCTTCTTCTTCTTCTTCTTCTTCTTCTTCTTCTTCTTCTTCTTCTTCTTCTTTCTCTACGAACTTCCCCGTCAAATCCCCTACTTCTTTTTCCCTTTGCTCGTATAAAGATGCTGACTTTTTTCTTTCAAGACTCTTCCAAGATTTGCTTAATCTTCTTATTGCGTATTTTCACACTGCTTTCTCCTCATTTCCTTTTTCATTTTCTTCTATTCCTACTTCTTCTTCTCCTTCTTCTTCTTCTTCTTCTTCTTCTCCTTCTTCTTCTTCTTCTTCTCTTCTTCTCTTCCTCCTTTTCTTCTTCTTCTTCTTCTTCTTCTCCTTTTTTTTCTTCTTTTTCTTCTTCTTCTTCCTCATCTTCTCATCTCTTGATTTCACTTTTCTTTCTTCTTCTTGTTTAAAATTGCATTCCATATTCCGGATACTGTATCTCTCTCAATAACATTTGAATCGGCATTTGATTGTTTGCACTTCCATTTTCCAAAATATCAAATATTAAAAAGTATTAAATTTGAATATCTTTTTCTTCATCACTGAAAACGACTTGTGTTCATTAATAATAATAATACAAAAATCTCAGTTCAATTGCTTTTTCCATTTAAAACTGAGGCCTTTAAGTTTCGTCTCAATCATTTATACGCGATTTAACGCGTAGAAACGGCCGATGCAATACATCTATTGTTTCTTATGAATCCAAAAACATCACCTAGGCCTCGCTTATTGACAAATCCAATTGAGAACATTAGATGTTGAAGCAGACTAACTTTTTGATATCATCTAGAATATTTTCTTTATTGTCAATAAAAAATAATTCGCTACAAGGGAAAAGCCACGTGTCCGAACCGTCTTAAAATGACAGATGTCTCTTCTCTTTGTTTGAAAAAATCCCAACAGTAAAAATAAAAGAAGGGGAAAAATGGTGGGAAATATTAGGGATAGGAAGGGAGATGCTAAAGGGACTAGATGGGAAATTAGAAATTGAATGAAGGCAGAGAAATATGAAGAATGAAAAAATACTATAATAATTAAATTGCGAGAATATACACAGTACACAAACTGTTACACAGAGATTCAGTTCTGATTAGTTTTTGGGGGGTGTTGCAAGAGGAACTAAATGAAGGCTCAAGGCATGAAAAGAACTGGAAGGAGAAAAATATTCAGAGCACAATAAGTAATAAGAAGAAGGAGAGAAAGAAGTGGAGGTATAGTCTGTCCAAGCAAAGAAGACCCTCTGGCAAGATGAAAAAATTACTCCAGCTCGCTCCATATTGGTTCAAAAATTATTGATTTGGTTTAAATCGTAGGAAACATTCTGAGACCAAATCAATATTTTTTGAACCAATATTGACCGAGCTTTAGTCATTCTCTCATCTTGCAAGAGGGTCTTCTTTGCTTGGACAGACTATAAAAAATGAATAGCACGATAACTTTGCTAAGGCATTCGAAATGATAAATAACTTTTTTCATCGCAGATTTTTACCAATATTCAACCAGATTCAATTTAAATTTACATAGAAGTCACATTCTATAATACACAAAACAAAATATTGTACAATATGATTTAATGGATAAGAATGTTCAATTGGAATGTATCTAATAAATAAATGAAATAATTTTGAAAATTCAATGACTTGCTGACGCCAAAAAGTTCGCCGATCTCCTCCGCTCCTTGTACGCTCCAACACCTGATGTTGTCAATTAGTGTTATCATTCTGCTATGCCTAACATGGATAGACAAAGTTATGCATAGATGAGGGTCAAAAGAGACAATAATGTATGCTGTACATCAACTGTTAGTGGCCGTTAGTGGCATCAACTGGCGGCTCGTGCCCACGAAACAGGTGAAGTGCTGTACAGTAAAAGATACAGGCACTTCACCTGTTTCGTGGGTACGAGCCGCCAGTGCTGTTAGTAGATCTACGTGAAGGAGACAGACGAAACTACCTAACTTTTTCGCGTCAGCTACAAGTCTTGTTCGTTCAATTCGTATTAGGTCGAATTCATCTTTTGAAATTTGACGGAGTTATTCTTCTTGAAAATTTAAATTATCTTCTTGACACTGGCGGCTCGTGCCCACGAAACAGGTGAAGTGCTGTACATAGTAAAAGATACTGAGCACTTCACCCGTTTCGTGGGTACGAGCCGCCAGTGCTTCTTGACAAGTACTTGAATCGTGGACACACAGCTCAAACAGGTTGGAAGATTTCATCCATTTTCAATACTGTATTGTATAAATTCTAAACTATCTATATCTTCATCTATCAATAATAATACTATATTTTTATAATATATCAATTTAGATACATGATAGTGGACTAGTTCCACTGGCGGCTCGTACCCACGAAAAAGGTGAAGTGTCCGTATCTTTTACTGTATAGAACTTCACCTGTTTCGTGGGCACGAGCCGCCATTGACTAGTTATAAAGTGGACTAAAAGTTTCATCATTTTACAACGCTGTAATGAGGTAATTCATTACAACTACAATGACATTATTAAAAAACATTTTTTTAAATTCACTAAAAAAATAACTTAAAGAAAGTACCGGTACCGTAGTTGGAAATATTTAACCAATTCGAAAAAATTAAGAATCCATACTCGCCGCTACTTATACTTGAATACATCTCTTAAAGACATTCTTCTAAAAAAATCATTATTGTTGTCAGCGGAATATTTAAAAATACTTTTGCTGATCACCTGATTCACCAATACACACTCGTAATTAAACACATCCAAATTGTCTCACTTCAAAATTTATTTATTTAATTAAATAACTAATCAACACCAAATCCAATGAAAACGTTGCTCAAATTGTAGTGTCCGATGGTACCAACCAACTAGTAAAAACCAGAACTCTCTATGTGGCCCATGAGCCGAGATATAATCGAAAATATAGGCGTATTAGGCGGGTATTACACGATAATAGTTCTATGATCATATCTAATCATATTAAAAGAGATAAAAATATGATTTCGTATTTACGTCTCTTTCCATATGATCAGATATGATCATAGAACTATTATCGTGTAATACCCGCCTTAGAAATTCCTCGCTAGATAGAAAGTGTATGATAAAAACAGGGGAATGATAAATCCCTGTCAGAAATCTTTCAACCTTGAAACTCGAATATTTGTTGCATGTTAAGGTAGGTTTGCTTGCATTACTACATACTTACCAATGGTATCGTAAGTTACTAATGGAAACGAGGCTTTAGAAGTTCATTTCATGCTCTGTACTCTAGATGTCCTCTGCATCTCCTTGCCCGTTTGAATGAATACATAAATATTGACGTGAAGTGTTGTTAGACATCTATAAGCCTTTTGGAAGCACTTGAAATGTTCAGGCTTGTATCCACTTCAAGTCTCAATAGCTTTGAACACTTGTCTGTATATAGTCTACAGACCATTTGTGAGTGTTTGGACTCATACTGTACCTAGAAGTTAAGCTTGAAAGCTTTTAACCATAAAACTTTGCTACTAATTATTTATGTTAGTATAGTAAGTTTTACTATTGATTAATATAATAATTGCCATTGCATGTCACTAGAACAAACTTCTAAGTATGTGGAATACGAATATTACAATTAGATAAGTTTATTTCGACAAAGATTCTACGTAATTGTAACTTTTCAGTAGGCCACAATAATAATCACAGCACAAAACATGAACCGCAAAGTAAAATTAAACTAATGTAACTGTAGTATTTACATTTGATTACAAATAAATTGTGTAAAATTCGAATTCAACGTATCCAATTTTAAACATTTGTCTCAAGACAAGTTGAAAATCAGGTTATTACAATAATTATGAGTATAGCATACTCTGTAACAATCATGTTTTCGGCATTTTGAACAACAATCCTACTAAATTGATTGAGAAAACATGCATTAGTCCTCCTATTTTCAGTTTCATACTTGCTATATAGCACCATCATTGTCATTGATAACATGTCAATTATATGACATATTAAATATGACTGTTGTGTCAGCTCAACTAATTATGAACATAGCATCCTCTGTAACAATAGAATGATCATGTTTTCGGCATTTTGGACAACAATCCTACTAAATTGAAACACATTAGTTCTCCTATTTTCAATTTGTTTCTTGCTATATAGCATAATCACTGTTATTCATAACATGTTAATGTGCCTGTTGCGTCACCTCAATTTGACGATCAATCCAATTTTTTTTTAATAAAAATTTCCAGAACAAATAGAATTATTATTCTAGTACCTAATATATTTTCAAGAATTCAATAAGATTTGAACTAAGAGTCGAACTAAATCAAGATGATTATTTTCGATAATGATCTCTATTACCTCAATAATAACCATTCTCAGTTATTCATATACGTCATTCAAATAATATTGCGTGAATTTCATACAATTATTGACGAATTCAATACTGAGTTACGTCAATCATGAAGTACCACGTGAAGTTTTTCAGTCAAATTTCTTCAGTTGATAACGTCAGTAGCAATTGATTATAGCCAGCCATACCACAAATTCTACGACGACTCCCATTGGCCGAGCGTTGGCCAATCGGATGCTCGCATTCAGTCAGCCAATGGGAACAAGCCATTGACGTAATCAGTGCTGGATAGATGTAGCCATTTCGAACATTATAAGCCAGAGAATGGTATTGGATTGTTTAAGAGTGATCGAGTTTCATTTTTCAGCTAAAGCCCAATGCGTCTATTGAGAATTCCATCAAATTTGGAGATTATTCACAGAGTTTAGTATCAATTTAATAAGATGGAAGAATTTAATAAGATTTCAATCAATTATTGATCTCGCCTGCTATTTAGTACATTGGTCAATATTTGCAGTTGCAGAAGTCCTTTGTCTATTTGTATTAATTGAGATTCGAATTGAATATTATCATCAATTACTCATTTTAAACCTCGTGCAAGAGAAATCGAAAGAATGATTATGAGATTACTCTACAGCTCCGAAAGGATTTCGGACCAGCTATATAAGAATGGACGTACTCATTAATGTATCAAAGATTGTATGTTAACAATGCTACAGATTAACGTTAATACTCTACCAAGTGAGACATCTTAATAACAGTTATATTATAAATTTTCATCAAAATATCATGTTGTAGCAAATAAAACAAGTAAAAATTCAAATGAGCAACTTTGTACTCACATTCTGGTTTCTACTAATTTTTGAGTACAGAACGTATTATTAAGAGCCCAACAATCTCAAGAACGTCAGATGATTCTATCAATAATATCATTTTCAATGATTCAACTCAATGGATGAATTATTAAAGAATAAGATATCACAGCTATCAACATTCATAAACATCAATTATACAGGAATATAATTACAGTTATTTATCTACTTTTAGAATAATAATTGTTGTACAAAACGCTATAACCAGGAAGTCAACAATCAGCTGATCATAGGCCGATGTTTGCTGAACGGAAGAGGTGTCAGGCAGACAGGAAGTAATGTGGCCAATGTTTTTAGAACAGGGGTTACGAGCAAGACAAGGATGGAGCGAGTATGATAGTCTGGTCGATAGAGAAGACATTCTGGCAAGATGGGAAAATGACTCCAGCTCGGTCAATACCGGTTCAAAAATTACAAATTTGGTTTCAAATTTTAGAGCAGAATGTTTTCTACAATTTGAGACCAAATTTATTATTTTCGAACCAATATTGACCAAGTTGGACTCATTTTCTCATCTTGCCAGAATGTTGTGTTTGCTCAACTAGACTATACATTGAATATTGAGAGACGAATTGCAAGAGAGACAGAGATTGAAAGATAGAGAGAGATACAAATATAGTTTAAGAGTGTAAGAGAACGATAGAGAGAAAGAGAGTAGCGAATAGTAGAATGAGAGGGAGTAAGAAAGAGTGAGAAAGGGTTACAAAGAGATGAGAATGAGAAGAGACTTAGAGAGAGAGAGAGAGAGAGAGTGAGTAAGAGAGAGAGTGAGTGAGAGAGAGAGAGAGAGAGTAAATGAAAGATAGTTTGATAGAGAGAAGAACAATTTAATTAAATTATTGCCTTTATTAGAGCGAAGTTAGGACTCTAGGTCCTCTCTACCACACAACCCTAAGAGGAGAGAGTTAATAGAAGAGAGTTAGAGCTAGAGAAAGAAAGAGAATGAACCAGAAGAGAGTTAGAGAGAGAATGATAAAGCAGAGAGTTAGAAAAAGAGTGAACGATAGGAGAGTTAGAACGAGAGAGAGAGTATGTGGGAGAGTGAAAGAACCAACCCCCTCTGATCAATAGACGGTACTCGCGGCATGTTCTCTTCCGGCATAGGGATGCATCCCCCTGAATAGCACCCACCACCCCTCGCTATGCTACTACCCCAACAGACCTATAAAGCCGAAATTTGTAATTCACCCCTCTTGGGATGAGGATGAGGAGGAGGTGATGAAGGAGGAGTTGGTGGGGGAGTACGAGTAGGAGGAGGACGAGGAGGAGCAGGAAGGAGAGGAGGAGGAGGAGGATGATGAGGAAGGGTAGTGGATCCATTGAGATCGCTCGCACGCGCACACTCGCACACGTGCCGCTCTAAACATCTGGTCTCCTCTCTTCAATCAAAATCTCTCACTCCAATGTCACAAGCTCTTTCTCTCTCTCTCTCTCTGACATTTCTCTTATCACTTCCTCTCTCTTTCTGACCATTTCTCTCAGCTCTTCACTCTCTTTACTCTCTGCTGATGCAGTTTTGTACCACGGATAATTTGCATTGCTTCCCTAGGTAGGGCGGGCAGCCTGTGTATTATCTGATGTGAATCTGCTGGTTTGACAGTGTTAAATAATAATAATTATACAGGGGTTTGAAAACTGTGTTCATTCACAGTCCATCGAGTATATTATAGTCTTGTAAATACAAACATTGTAATTATACGGTTATCACATCAAGAAAAATCATAAATAGCATTAAAACCCAGTGAAGATATCATTCAATCGATATAATGCCAATCTCTTTCCTATCATAATTATGATTGTGTGTGTTATCTCTCTCTCTCTGAATAAATAAATAAATAAATAATAAATTGAAGTCTGATTGAAACTTATTGTAAGTAATTTGTAATTATTATTATTTATTAACAAGATTGAAATACAGTAGGATTGAAACACAGACAAAGTCCAAAACGTCTCTTCTTCCCAATTTTGATTGAAATATTCAAAATGGAGGTTATGTCAACACTTAAAACATAAATTATACACAAGTTCCAACTTCTGAAGGTAAAAAAACTATGAAACCGTAATCTAAAATTTGTTAAATAAATAAAAAGAACCAAAACACGGATAGTATTAAATAATAATATTAATTTTCACTTCAAATTTTGAAACCTAAAATAGATAGACTTTCATGAAAGTTGATACATCGACTTTCTACTATGTAAGTAGAGGTTATTATTTAGCGTATGCTTTCATTAGTGGGGAGACCCAAAGGGTTGTTTCACTTGGCAATATTACAACCTCATTTTTCACGAATGAAAACATGGAAAACCATGTTCTTTTAAAATAGTGATTTTGAAACCAAATTTTTGATTTCATGTAGAAGTTTTTACAGAATATTCTATATCATCCAAAATAAAATGTGAATAAATTAATTGCAAAAGAGGAGCCGACAGTTTTGTGCTTTGACTGTTGCCCTCTTCCATGTATAATATCAATAAGGATGATGATGAATCACGCTTGATAATATTATAGGAATATTAAATAATATATAATTATATATACTATATATATTACTAGCCGGCAGGCTCGCTTCGCTCGCCTTCTCCGCTTAGCCAGGGGGCTCCGCCCCCTGGACCCCCGACAGTATAGGCAGTGTAAGTGGGTCAAACAGGCTCGCTTCGCTCGCCTGCAAAACCTCTGTCAGTCACAGCTGAGACAAACAGGCTCGCTTCGCTCGCCTACAAATTTCGTTCAGATAGGATTCGAAGTTTATTTCAGCATTTCTACACCTGATCTGGACCTGTTCACCTAATTTCAACATTTTCTGCCAATTTGTTCTAGAAAAATCTAAGAAAAACTCCGAAAATTCAAAAAAATAGTAAAACGCTAATATCAAGCGTAACCTTGGGAAGTATATCGGAAGTATATATCGTTTGAAACTTGATTCAATGATTCAAACTTGATCTTCCAAATTAGTTCATCTAAAATCTCGCTGAACCATTGAATTTACAGCAAGGATTGGTCGTATCAAGGCGGAAGATATGCAACCCGCAACACATCTACAATTTTGAAAACCTGATTACTGGTGTACTCTTGAACGGATTTCAAAAATATTTTTAACACAACATTTCTAGACCGTATCTGAACCTACCTACCAAATATAAACATTTTCTACCGATTGATTCTCGAAAAAATTGAGAAAACGCCGAAAAACTGTGGAAAAACTTAAATATTCGGCGTATCCTTATGAAGTTTCGAAAATCCGTTCTTAGCGCGCGTCTAAACGTCCAACTGAACATGCCTGCCAAATTTGAACGCATTCGGTTCAGTGGATTTTTAGTTCTGTTGATGAATGAATGAATGAATCAGTCAGTGCCATTTCGCTTTTATATACAGATATATTATTATATATATTATATATTATTATATTTATAATATATTCCTTATATTAAAGGAATATTTTTTATAGGAATACAGTAGAAACTCGATTAACCGTCACTCTCTGTATTCCGTCACTGCTACTGTACACACAGTATAGTACTTGAAGTAGCTACTTTACAATACTTTTACGAACATTAATTTGAAGCAGATCTGTACCACTCTTGTATGTAAGTACTCTATACTTAATAACTTAAATGTTACTACTGTATACTTATATGTTATAAATATGTATTATCCACTTGAGCATGATTCACTTTTTTACAATATCTTTCAATATACAGTTAGGCCTACTGTTCATAACGACATGTCTGTTATCCGTCTACTCGCTCAAGAGCCATTGTCTCGGTCCCGAGTTTGACGGTTAAAAGAGGTTCTACTGTATTACAATATCAATAATTTTTTTATTGAAATCTTCCAAGTTTACTTAGAGAACTTAACTATTTGGAAGATTCTTGTTTCCTGATGGCAATATGCAATAAAAAAATATCATAATTCAATAAAACGTGCCTTATATAACAAAAACATAAAATGACCTAACACAGGTAGAGAAATCTCTATAGACGTAACAGTAACAGCAAAAGATCAATCAGTAAATTTTGTTTACTAATTCGACAATTCTTTTATCTTTTATCCTCCCAACCTTTACTCAGGACTCGATACAAAACAAACCCACCAACACAATTACACAAGAGGTAAATAAACCCAAAGGATTAAAAGGAGAAAAGAGAAGCTGATCCGCTTGTGAATTGGACTGGCTGTGGGTCAGTCAGCTTCCAACTGAGATTAAATGCTCCTCCTCCTACTCCACCTCCTCTACCTCCTCCTCCTCCTCTCCTTACACCTCATCCTCCTCCTCCTCCTCCTCTATTGCCGCAACCCTTAGTCCGGCAGGGATCTAATCACAAACCCTTTGCCAAACCCTCAAAACTGATCAAAGCCCTTTGAATAGCTTTCTGACCGATTTGCCTTCTGATCAATTCATGATATCACTGGCCTACATTCGTCATCATCATCATCAACAGATTGGCCGGCCTATTTTGCATAGGTCAGCAATAATTTTGCGATGCAGTTTGTTGTGAAGGTTTTGAATCATGGGGTTCGCTTTCCAAATTATTGACTATAATTTAAGGATTTGGCTTTGTTGCATGGTTTAGCAATGAATTAGGGATTAATTTGCAAAGGTTTTGAAAGATCGGGTTCTCTTTTCAAGTTATATTATATAAGCTATAATTTTAAGAAATTGTTTCCTTATCAAAGAGTAAAACGTATTGAAGTGCATAGTAATTATTATAACTATTATAACGGATTGAAGGATCTTGTAGTGATATTTTTATTTCTTGAACAATATTGTATTTCTTATTAATTGTGTCTACTATTTTTCATTGACGTTATAAGACATTTGTTGCTGACATTTATTCATTTATTCAACGAACGTAATTGGTTATTCGATATTCCAAAAGATTTGTTATTAACAGTCCATTTCGTGTTTTTTCATTGAATAGCTCCTGCTATTAGTTCATCAAACATGCAGTCTAAAAAACATTTCATTTTTTCACATTCTTTATGACTTTATTGGATTTCACAAAATGGTTGATCATTGAATCTGTTGTCAGACTTTGTCAGACAACGTTGTCAGACTCACGTTGAATGCAAAGACATGATTTGCATGATTTGCATCATACCACATGCAATCTGCAGATTTATTAAAAGTCGAGATACCGGTTTCGGTTGCTACACTATTATCATTCTCTGGTAAACTTCAAATTGAAGTCGAGTGAAACAGTAGCCTACTTACAACAACGGTCAAGCACCGCTATTGGTAGTTGCTTGAACCAATCACAGTGAACGTCTGCCATTGGCCGAGACAAGCTCCTCCCCGATTGCTCATAATTATTAGCCTACCATTGAACAAGTATATCGTATTCATCTGCAGTAAAATAAACACTGTTATTCCGATTATATTCTGTACAATCGGAGTATTGTACTTCGGGAAAAATTCTATTGAAGTTATTGGTTGTCACTTGAAACAATTCTGTACTCAAGTTAGCTTACAACAAGTTCCCCAACATGTGCCGGCTATCCTTGCAGCAAGTTGCAGCAACCATCACATAACAATAATTATCAACCAAACTATTCCGTGCTAAACTGCAGTTAGCATGTATGTCTAGCAT
Organism: Sogatella furcifera; assembly: GCA_017141385.1. Classification (NCBI taxonomy): domain Eukaryota; kingdom Metazoa; phylum Arthropoda; class Insecta; order Hemiptera; family Delphacidae; genus Sogatella; species Sogatella furcifera. The sequence continues at coordinate 30,639,361 of CM029555.1, read as the reverse complement.
GCAACGTCATGTCAGGGCTGAAGTTTATACTACATTCCAAAAACATTGGCGGCTCATAAACAGCTTTCATTCACGATAACTCCCTCAGGACAATCTAAAAACAGTCCACAACTACATAACTGTTCAGCTAAGCTCACTCTGGACTCGATAAGCTCTCACCGACCGCTACACGACGGTCCTGACAGAGCTGATCATCAATACTAGTCATAAACCAACCGCCAATTCCGTTGTCACCTACCTCACCTCTTTTAATACGAGCACAGTGCACGCACGCACGATCTCTTACCTGCAACACAAACAAATTACCATAATCAATTTCATTTCATAGTTGTGCTCGGCTAGTAAATAATATTGTCAAGACTATATGATAATAATTATGATGGATATGGTTTTGTAGCATGATATTAGTGGGATGTTGAATTAGTTTTGCTGGTGAATATTATTACTTGTCAAATTAATAATGAAGTTTCTGTTGATTATGTTGTATGATGAATTTAATTTTGTAACATGATATTGTGGGATTTAGTTTCATAGTAGAATTTCATAATAAATGTATAAAGTTATGTATCCATTGATATATTCCGTTATCCTCTAATATATCTAGTGATATAGTTTGTGTTGATTATAGTGGATGATGAATCTAGTTTTTCAAGACGATATTACATATTGTGTTGCAAATATAATTGTGCTGCAGTTACATACTGAAATTTGATTGATAATGAAGAGGATTAACAGCAACTCAAACAACATTGAGATCTTATTCAATACAAATACTTTATTGTCACCAATAGACTACTAGAAAAGCTATCGTAGTATATGAGTAGGCTATATCGTCTTCTCGAATTATTCACACTTTAATATGAAGATTAAAAGATAATACATTAGTTTTATGTAGACAGTTAAGACATTTGAGTTTTCAAGGTTTTATTCGAAATGATGGAAAATTTTACATTATATCAACCACAAGCGGCATAATTATAGAATTATTATTACTTTCACACCACAAAAATTAACAGCAATTAAAGTCGAAGATCGTGTATCCCAACTTCATGCTCCTGCGGCTTCAGCCCAGGGCTACATAAGTCACGAATAATAAAACCCAAGATCACTATTAGTAATCCATCATCAAACAATATACCACTGATAATCAAAAAGATTCATTTAAAAAATACTTAAAAATTGTCTAGACTCAAGACTAGAGCATCAACTACTGATAGAGTTCGACGGTTTCGTCTGTCTCTTGTACCTGATGTAACTTACTTATAGGAGCTGATGTAGAACATCACTATTGTCTCTTTGGATTTCAAAAACACCATCTAGCCGTGGCTGGATGACAATTCCCATTGACAACATCAGCTGTTGGAGCGCACAAGGAGCAGAACGAACCGCCTAACCATTTGGCACTAGCCACAGTACCCACACAGTATACCCATTACCCATAACATATATTATTTAAGCGCTATATACAGTCAAGCGTCCTTGATAAAAAGGAAGAGATACAGAGTGGCGAAGGTTTTGTAACGAATGGGCTTTCTTCGTGGCGAAGATAAAGATGAAGAAAAAACTGAAGAAGAAAAAGAAGAAGGAGGAGAATAAGACGAATGAGGAGAAGAAAGATAAGAAGAAGAAGAAGAAGAAGAAGAAGAAGAAAAGGAAAAAAGTGAAAAGTAGAAGACTGGTGATTCTCCCTCGGGCAAAGAGAGAGCAGCACCTACTCCCATCGCATTCATTTACTGGACCACAGAATGATGAGAACTCGGCCAATGTACTTTCTTCTTTTTCTGCTCCTTTTTTCTTCTCCTGCATCTTTTGGCTCTTTTTTCTTCTAAATCATTTGCTTGGTTACACAGATACAGTTCCTATTCTTCTTCTGTAGCCTTACTGGAATAGTTAAGTTTTAAATTCATATTGTAAAAAAAGTAAATTGTCCTAATCACAAATTTAATGAAAGAAACGATTCTTTACTATTGATCTCACATGAATTTCATCAGAACTACCTATTTTGTTTAACTACTATCGCTTATTTTTCTTTTTCTTCTTCTTCTTCTTCTTCTTCTTCTTCTTCTTCTTCTTTTCTTCTTCCTCCTTACATCTTCTTCTTCATTCTTTCTTCTTCTTCTTCTTCTTCTTCTTCATTCTTCTTCTCCTTCTTCTCCTCCTCCTCCTCTTTCTTCTTCTTCTTCTTCTTCTTCTTCTTCTTCTTCTTCTTCTTCTTCTCCGCAATCCTTTCTTTACCACAGGTCAATGACATGCTATAGTCCGGCAGTTGACTACACAATACAGTAATACAAAAGTAATAGCAGTAGTATAGTTATACTGGGTGGCAGTAATATAAGCCGGGGCGGAGCCGCACTCATAACCTATAATTTGTTTTTCTGTTCCAAGTTTTTTTTTTACTCTCCTTGTTTTTGTTTTCTGTTTCATCTTGCGCCGTGTCTCCCATCGCAGTCTGTGATTCAAGTCAATTGAATGCACCACTATTAAGTTTGCACTGCTATTATTCTGCTGAACTTGAAGTATATATAGTCTGTCCAAGCAAAGAAGTCATTCTGGCAAGATGGGAAATGACTCAAGCTCGGTCAATATTGGTTCATAAATTGGTCTCAAATTGTTGATCAGAATGTTTCCTACAAGTTGAGACCAAATTTATAATTTTTAAACAAATATAGACCGAGCTGGAGTCATTTTCCTATCTTGATAGAATGTCTTCTTTGCTTGGTCAGACTATAACAGCTATTATTTTTCTATATTACCAAGGAAATTGAATAAGTACAAATATCTTCGAATGATTAAAACACAGACACTGAGTATTATTAAATGAAATTATTTCACAATTTCAATACACTTTTGTGTTATTGTATGCAAGCAATTTCTGTAAGTACAGTATATCTATAGTCTTTCCAAGCAAAAAAGAGCCTCTGGCAAGATGGGAAAATGACTACAGCTTGGTCAATATTTGTTTCAGAATTATAAATGTGGTTACAATAGTAGATCAAATTGTTTCTTACCATTTTAGATCAATTTGATGACAATTTTTGAACCAATATTGACCGAGCTTTAGTCATTCTCCAATCTTGCCAGAGGCTCTTCTTTGCTTGGGCAAACTATGTCTATGTACAGTATCTATCAGTCTCAGAGTAGACATCTTCTCTCCTCTTTCATCAATATTCTTTATTCTTTATTCTTTCTTTACAATTGGGACTTGGTTTCCAAGTATTTTAAGCGAAGGATGAATGAGTGATGATGAATGATGATGATGAAGGTTTAAGATATAGGTTATATACGTAGGTTCTAATAATTATTAATTCATTGATCTTAGTGAGAACTGACCACTACTTATGAAAATCAATTTGATATCCTGATTAATCATCAATTTAAAGCAAATTGATAGAATCTCATTCTTGATGAAGCTGACCCAAAAAGTAAGGCGGTTTTGTCTGTTACTTGTGCACTCCAACAGCTGATGTTGTCGATTAGAACACTGTCATTAAACAATGCATAGTCCATAGATAATGTTTTTGAGATCACAAGAGACAATAGATGCTTTACATCAGCTGTTAGTAGGTTTCATCACGTATAAAAGACAGACGAAACCGCCTAACTTTTAGACTGAGGTTAACTCAACTCAAATCATTTGTTTTTCAATTTGAAAGTGATCGACCTATATCGACCTTTTATCGACCTATCAAAATAGACAGAACTGATGAAAATAGTTCAACTTTGCATCAACAAACTCTCCAGGACTGCAGTACTAAGCTGTGGGAGACTTGGCACATATTCTACTAACATAGGAAGAAGAGGAACAAAGATAAAGAGGGGAAGTAAGAGAACGACAGAGAGAGAGAGAGAGAAAGGAAGAGAGAAATGAGGAAGAGAGAGTTACGAGTGTTGAAGAGGCTCTCGAAAAACGGTCCGACGAATTGTTACATTCTGGTCAAACAAAGAAGACATTCTGAAAAGATGGGAAAATGACTCCAGTTCGATCAATATTGGTTCAACAATTATGAATTTGATCTCAAATTGTAGAAAACATTCTTCCCTACAATTTGAGACCAAATTCATAAGCTTTGAACCAATATTGATCGAGCTAGAGTCATTTTCCCATCTTACCAGAATGTCTTCTCTACTAGACTATAGCTGTTAGCATTTGCTGGTCGATTTGGAGAGCCAATAAAATTAATTGAAACGAGCTGTGCTCTTTTAGAATGTGTCTCTTGTTTACAACCCTATATGTTGGAGCCAATCTTCTGTTAATCTCAATGTAATTAAGCTTTAAATTATGTTTATGTATACAATAATCGAGATTGGTTTATTGGTTTATTAGCAATAGCTGTGAACTTTTCAACTATTATAACACACATCTATTAAAGTAACAAGGCCTGTAACTGTATCACATGGTAATATTCCTTTCATAATATTACGATTTCAGAAATAACAATGCTGAGGTAACAACATCATATGATTTCATACAATAAGACATTAGAAATATTACCGTTTAATACCGACATTAAAAGAGATAAGTATTAAGACCCAAAAATCTCAGAAAGAGATTCAATGTAAAGAAATTTTGTGTTGATAATCCACCTTCAATTTAATCAATGCTGAATTCCCTAGCTAGAAACAACAATGTCCCTTCAAAACTTCTAAAAGTGTGATTATAATTTACAATTTTTACAATTATTAATATTTGATAATAAATAATTGGACAATTTGATAATTTATTGATGAACTTTTATTAAAAATTATTTTCTTCTATCATATTGAGCTAAAATGCTCAATAGCTAGCTCAAAATTGATCTAAATTGAACAAACTGGAAAATCTGAATTCAACTAATAAAGAACTAAAAACTTAGTTCAATGCTGTAATAACAAAGCAATCTACATATATTATAGAAGTAAATTTAGACTAAACATTCAATTGTGAATTTATGTTAATTCATTAATCGTTATTCATAAACATTCTACTTAACAATTATTTCAAATTAAAAATGTGATAACATTGTTTTCACTGTTTGTAGTTACTGTAGTTTGTATTTTAGTCTGTAGTCAATATTTTTAAACTTTTGACATCTGTCCAAAAGCAACTAAACGAGAATTATCAACAGAACAGGAAAATGGTAGAAAACATTACCGAAAGAATTAGTAGTCAACAGAAAAAGATGAATAAATTAGATAGAAAGAGACACAAAATTGCGAAATAACATTATGGGAAGGAGTCGTTACTTTTCAAATTGGCCAACTCTACTGAACTGAAAGACAAATTACAGTATTGGAAAATAGAGACAAGAAATTTTCAAGATTATATGGGTGAAACAGAGAGGGAATTGAGTAGAAAGAACGAAGATAGAATGAGAGAGAGAAGAGAGAAAAAGAGAACGATTGTGCAGTTACAGTCAGCTGATTCATTGTTGTGTTCTCTCAAGCTTTCTTTGTTGACAGTTTTAACGCTCGTTAACAATAAACGCTCGTTTATTACTACTTTCCGTTGTGCAGTTTATTCCAATTCTTTCTATTTTTCTTTTTTTTTGCTCAACCTTTCTCTTCCTTGCACTCATTCTCTCTCACACTCTCTCTTTCATTGGATTCTGGTATTTTGACACTTTCAGTTGTTCAGCATTACGTACGCTTTTCAATTATTCAAATTCAAATATAGTAGACAGTAGGGAGTTACAAATTCCCTATCATGGCATTGTTATCGATCTTCTTGCATTTTACAGTCAGTGATAACAAGAAAGAAGAAAAGGAGAAGATGAAAAGATGAAAAGAAAGAGACGAGGGAGAAAATGGAAGAGATGTAGAAGGAGAAAAAGTTGAAAATAGAGATTGAAAAGAGTTTACTACAAAAGAAAGTTGAGAACTAATGAAAGTTGAATAATTTTTCTATGGGTAAAGAATATTAATGGAGGGGAAAGGATGGCTAGGGATATTGTAAAGCTATCAAATTATGCAATTAGAAATCAACTAGTATTTTTGTTATTCATTATTCCAGAAAAGGTGTGTTTATGATAGTGAAAGTAATACAGGATTTATTATTCTATATATGAATACCATTCTACATCAATACTATTTATAAGTGGAAAATAATATTATATTTTGGAAAATAATCATCAAGTTAGTTTGAACATTTGTGTAAAACGTCAGAGGAAAAACAATCACCTTGCCATCTTTAATTTGAAATCGAAAGACCACTCAAAATAATTTATTACCCTTGTGGAAAAGTCAAAGAGATTAGTATCTATACCTTTAATAACCCCACCAATTTAATTATTTATTTGAAAAATTTTACAAATGTTGCCAGACCCATTGCAACAAAATATTACACATTGAAAATATTACACAGAATATATTAAATTGGGGAAAAAATCAATAGAAAATAACGGTTGATTAGAGATTGAATATAAGTAATAATTACCCATCAGATAAGATTAAACATAATTTCTATAACTCACCAATTTATTTATTTATTTAAAAACTTTAACAAATTATTATTATTTATTTAGCGTATGGCTTTTAATAGTGGGGAGACCCAAGGGTTGTTCCACTTCGCCAGATAACCTCATTTTCCACAAATGGAGACATGAGTTATAGTTCTTTTAAAAAGTTCATTTGAAAACATAATTTTAACAAACTTTAACGAATGTTGCGAGGCCTATTGCAACAATTTATTACACTTGAAAATATTACACATAAATTTTAAAAAAATCAATAGAACTTAACGGTTGATTAGAGATTGAAGATAAGTAATAATTACCCTTCAGTTGAGATTGAACATTATTGAATCATATATATATATCAACACTGATATGTACATTTATTAAACATGAGCTTCAATGGTTTAATCAATAACAATCAACCTAATTATTTTGTACTCAAATGAAGGAACAAACGCTACAAAAAATGAATGCAATTAATTCTACTTACGTAATATGGTACTTCTGAATAGAAGAATACTTATTGAACTACCGATTCTTGATTATTAGAACTTGATTTTAATTATCTTCCAAGTTTTAGCTGGCACAAAAATGTTTGGCAGTTTCGTCTGTCTCTTGTACGTGATGTAACCTATTAACAGCTGATGTAAAGCATCTATTGTTTCTTCTAATTTCAAAAACATCATCTGAACATAGATTCATGTCAACTGTATTTGACAACATCAGCTGTTGGAGCACACAAGAACAGACGAAACCAAGATTAGTACTATCATAGAATAATAGCGCTCCAATTCGAGGATTCTCTTTGGTACTATAGAGAGAAGATCCTTGAGACCACTGGCGGCTCGTGCCCCACGAAACAAGTGAAGTGCTGTACAGTAAAAGATACGAGCACTTCACCTGTTTCGTGGGCACCAGCCGCCAGTGAATTTGAGACAAAACCGCCAAACTATTTGACATCATCTATACAACACAATTTCGTTGTAGAATAGAATAATCACAAGTTGATTATTGAAACTTATTCGAATTATTAATCCCCAAGGTCAACAGATCGCAGTAAATGCACGTGGCCCGGAATTATTGCATGTCTGTTAGGAATTAAGTTGCAGCCGCGGACTTTAATTAAGTTGTAATGGTACTTGATAGGTGCAAGTTGCCGGTACCGGACTTAATCAAACAAGTTGTCATCATCAACATCAATCATCGTGCAAAAATAATCAACATCGGTATCATAATCATCAACATTGATTTCGCAATCATCATCATCAGATAGGATCTACTTTTGAAAGCGAGAGTGAATGGGATCTTGTTATATAGCTGATGCCAAAAAGCAAGGCGGTTCCGTCTGCTCCTTGTGCACTCCAACAGCTGATGTTGCCATTTAGATTTGGTATCTATCTAGGCCTAGATTATGTTTTTAAGATCCAAAGACACAATAGATGCTTTACATCAGCTGTTAGTATGTTACATCACGTACAAGAGACAGACGAAACCACCTAACTTTATGACGTCAGCTTTACTATTTACTAGTCAGACAAAAAACAAAAATTCACATATTATCCAATTTATGCAGAGTTGTCGATTTTAGTGAGAAAATAGAATTTTGATTGAGTGCAAAATAATATGAAGCTTTATTCTCTTGTTTTTATCGTACCAACTGTTGATGATAACACTTATTATAATAAATTATATTATTTTACTATTTGTGGCACATTAAGTACATCTTCAGCGTAGAAGGAGTACGCTATCTCATGTCTCGAAAAGCGTCCGACAAGCAACAAAATCGCGATGAGTACTGGTGAAAGTTGACAATGTAAATTATCACGATATCAGCATATTTTTCCATCAAGTTCTCATTGTTCTCAAGAGTGGGCCTATAACCAGAGAGAATAGAATATATTATTCTATAGTTGATATATAGCTCATATTCTATTATCACTGCCTATAACGAATCTTCAAACAACCATCAAAACTCACTTTTCGGGAGCCCTAGTATCGGTTTCAATAAAGCCCTGTGATAAACCATAGTAGCCAGCCCTTCACTGAGTATCAAAGAAATCCAAGATTGTTTAGTACTCTATTCTAGGTCTTATTGAGGGAAGCCCTTGTCTGACCTCCCCTCCCCTTTCCCTCCTGACTACTTCAAACAAAACACACCTTGAAGGGCTTCCCGAGTGCCCTTTGACCTCAGCCCCTTTACTCCCTTTCAAATCATAGCTGCCCTTCCGTAGGTACAATTTACACCAGAGATATATTCTTATTATCTGTCCAAGCAAAGAAGACATTCTGGCAAGATTGGAAAATGTATACAGCTCGGTCAATACTGGTTACAAAATTATCAATTTGGTCTCAAATTGTAGAGCGAAATGTTTTCTACAATTTTAGATGAAATTTATAATTTTTTAACCAATATTGACCGAGCTGCATACATTTTCCAATCTTGCCAGTCTTCTTTGCTTGAACATTCTTATAAAACATATCGAATATTTCAGAGCTTCTTTGCTTGAACATTCTTATCAAACATTTCTCGTAATATATTACAGAGAATATTTCAGAGAAAGCACAAATGAGCATTCTGAAACCACACTGGAAATACTGAGTTACCACTTTCGAAAACCGTTTCTACATGAATTTCTCGTGTTTCTCGTGTTAAATTAACATTAATTCATTGTGCAAATGAACATAATTTCCATTATTCACATCATTTTCATGGACTATAGCGTGCCATTGACCTGTGGCAGAGAAGAAGGAGAAAAAGAAGAAGAAGAAGAGGAAAAGGTAGAAGGCGAAAGAAGAAGAAAAGAGAGAAAAAGGATCATCAATCAATTTACTACATCGCATTTTATCGATAAGTTTCATCACTCATGCTAAACAGTTATGAGAAATTCTATTTTTTGAAGTAAAACATGGAACGTGGAAAGTTGGCGAAAACAAGAGAAGTGACGAGGAGGGTCGAAAGGGAAGAGAAGAAGAGTAGGAGAGAGAAGAATTAGGAAGAGGAGAGAGAGAAGAATAGGAAGAGACAAATACATCCTAATAATGAGACAGGAAGAAATGATGTGAGAAAAGAAGAATTCAAACAACATATTTTAAAAAAAAAACTCTACAAGAGATTCATGAGTTTCGGGATTCAGTGGAAAGAATATTGGGATATGTGATAAAGTTAATCATGGGACTTATTTAAGAATTTATTTGAGAAAAAGAATTGGAAGAAAAGGGCAAAGAATACGAATAAGGAGAAGAAGAAGAAGAAGAAGAAGAAGAAGAAGAAGAAGAAGAAGAAGAAGAAGAAGAAGAAGAAGAAGAAGAAGAACAACAAAATGGCGAAGAATACGAAAAAGAGAGAGAGAGAAAGACAATTTGCTCGTGCGTTACGTAGGCTTGCAAGAAAAGAAGAAGAATTACAAACCTTCAAGTAAAAAGGAATACTTACATCCTGCCTTATAAGTCTAGCCTGTCACTTTCTTCTTCTTCTTCTTCATCTTCTTCTCCTTGTTTGTATTCTTTGCCTTTTTCTTCGTCACTCCCTGCTAAAGACCCCTTCCTTCTTTTTCCTACCGTTCGTTCACTGCTCCATGAATAATGCATGGCACAGACTGGCAATTTATTAGCTAACTGCCGGTGTTTACCCCGTCATCATCAATACTATCATCATCATCATCATCATCATCATCATCATCATCATCATCATCACCATCATCATCAAATCAAATCCATGTGAAAAAACAGAAGTATCACTCCAAGTAGTTACTCGCCATCAATAGCCTGTTACACAATAAAAAATAACTGATAAGCAGTTGAAAACAACTAATATTAGTTATTTTAACATCGTCTTCGTCATTATTATTATCATCATCATCATCATCATCATCATCATCATCATCATCATCATCATCATCATCAGTAAAAACAAACAGAACTATCATTTTAAATACCAGCAATAACAAACCAATGCTCATGTATTAATACTAATCATGTATTTATGTATCATCCACACTATTTTAAATGGCACAGGTAGCCTATAAACTCCTGTGTCAAAGCAGCATAGGCTAAACCTCTAGAGAACAATTATGTACTAACAATAAAATAATGTACTGACAGTGTACTAGAAAGAAACTTTTTCTGAAGGTGATGCCCACAAAACTCTTAGGCTTGTGTAATTCTTGTGTAGCCCAATGCTCTAGGTTCTCAATTTATAATTACAACTCTTAGTGCGCGGGTAATGAGAGGGATAATTTACATTACTGGAACATATTCTGTATTTTATTTGAGACACAGCTCAAAGATTAAAGGGTTTGATTTTCTTCAAATAAGACATACAAGATGCCCTGGCGGCTCGTGCCCACGAAACAGGTGAAGTGCTGTACAGTAAAAGATACGAGTACTTCACCTGTTTCGTGGGCACGAGCCGCCAGTGACAAGATGATGAATACATCAGCACTGGCGGCTCGTGCCCATGAAACAGGTGAAGTGCTATACAGTGAATAATACGGGCACTTCACCTGTTCCGTGGGTACGAGCCGCCAGTGTACATAAGATGAAACGATCAAATTGGAAGTTCTTGTATCACTACTGAATCTTTTGTTCATCAGTCGATTGGTTCCATTTGATACAAGTATCTTCGATATGTATCTTCTAGAAAGAAAATTGAAGCATGTGTACACCCAGCTCAAGTGATGATAGTCGATCATGATACAGCCTTAAAATAGAACAATAATAAATTGTGAATAAATTCTATTATCAACATGTTTGAATAAAGAAAAACATAAAGATGTAGCGATTGATGGTTGTATAGTCTGTCCAAGCAAAGAAGACCCTCTGGCAAGATGGGGAAAATAACTCAAGCTCGTTCAATATTGATTAGAAAATTATCAATTTGATCTGAAATTGTAGGAACCAATTTGATCTATAATTTAAGACGACATTTATAATTTTCGAATAAATATTGACCAAGCGGGAGTCATTTTCCCATCTTGCCAGAGGGTCTTCTTTGCTTGGGCAGACTATATCACGAATATTAAACTATCACTAAGCTGTATTTTCATTATAGACAAGTACCACCACATCTCACTCAACACTGTCTAAAAAATACTTGTTTGATTTCGAAGAAATATTTAAATAACAATAAAACTCATATCAAATCCAGGTGTCTTAGCAAAATTAAGCAGCAATAATCCGAGTAACACAATACGAAAATCCTTCTCATATCAGACAACAGTATCACATTTCAGCGGTCAGCGTTTTAACAGGGAAAGTATCATGTTTTGGTGATAATGACATTGAAAAGTGGTCGGGATGACAACAGTAAAAGACAAAAAAAATAACACCACAAACAAAAAGATAACACTGAAAACCAGGAAAAGTTGAGATATTGAGGTTTGGAACGGGTTGGCAGCACAAAATTGGTCATTGACAGATTCCGAAGTAATTGAGAAGATTATGATGGGCGAGGGGAAAAGGACAGAGAACAAAACGGAAACTGAGAGAAGAAAAGAGAGAGGGAAGGTAAAAGGACGAGGAGACAGTGAGGGGGAAGAGAGAGGAAGCAGAGGAAGAGAAAATTAAGATAAAGCAGTCGATGAAACGAGAGCCAATTAAATTTGCTATCTGTGATATGAAGGAATCATTAGAACTTTTTTCAACTGAATCTTTGTGAAGTTAATTGGATTTGAAAAATAAATGTGTACTTATTAAGAACGTTATTTGAGGTAACCAATTCCATTTATCAATATCTAATGGGTTCTGTCTCATTCTAAAGAGATCGAATTTGATAAGTTTTCAAGCAATCTTCATTTCGAATACTTGATTTTCCTTGTTGAGTAGTTGTGAAGGTGATATTGTGATGGTTATTCAAATTAAATTGAAAGACAATATATTGTCAAGCCACAATTTCTTCAAGAATCAAGATACCGGATGATACAACATTATCAATCTAATGTAATGCAATGTAATTCATTCTAGTTTATTTTCAGTAATTTAGAACTCAAGGTTAAAAGCAGAAGTTTAAATCTATAAATAGTGCCATTGGCAAGCAGCGCTATTGGTAGTTGCTCGAACCAATGACAGTGAACGCCTGCCATTGGCCTACGGTACTCAAGCCCCTCCCCGAATAGGTGGAGGCCAATGACAAACGTTCACTGTCATTGGTTCGAGCAACTTCCAATAGCGGTGGCCAATGGCTATGGCCATTATTGAAAAAGGCAATGTAAATTCGGTTGCTCTCTATGTCAACTTTCAGTTTACCATTAAATTGATAATGGTATAAAATGTTTCCTCAAAGATGGCGAATTAATGACAAGCAAGAGAGTAGATGAATGTCATTAATATTATATATAAAAATCATGTTATAGAGAATAATGTTCACCTTATCTCAGGGCTACTTTTATCACTGTTTTTATTTAAAATAATTATCAAGTCCCCTTTTTAAATAGAGAATAATTTTGATAATTAAAACATGTGAAAAATGATTGAAGAGGAAAAATGGAGCAAATCAGTCTCAGATAGAATAGAAGAATTGGAAGACAGACAAGGTGAATAAAGTAGATGAGGAAGAAAAGAAGAGACAGGAGATGATGACCACGTCAACGAAGAAGAAGAAGAAGAAGAAGAAGAAGAAGAAGAAGAAGAAGAAGAAGAAGAAAAAGAAGAAGAGGAAGAAGAGGAAGAAGAAGAAGAAGAAGAAGAAGAAGAAGAAGAAGAAGAAGAAGAAAAAGAAGAAGAAAAAGAAGAAGAAAAGAAGAAGAAGAAGAAGAAGAAGAAGAAGAAGAAGAAGAAGAAGAAGAAGAAGAAGAAGAAGAAGAGAAGAAGAAGTAGAAGAAGAAGAAGAAGGAGAGAAGAAGAGAGGAAAAAGAAGAGGAAGAGGAAGAAGAAGAAGAAGAAGAAGAAGAAGAAGAAGAAGACGACGAAAAAGAAAAAGATGACGAAGAAGAAGTAAGCAAACTACTACTATAATGCGCTGGTGCATTCCGACAACAAAGTTCAATTTGGTGTAAGATTCAGAGCTAAATTTAGAGAGAGAGAGTTCACTTTGCTCAGTGAGAGGTAGCCTAAGACAAGAAGAAGATGGAACAAGAAAGTGGAGAAGAAGACGAAGTAGAGGAGGAAGAGGAGGAGGATGAGAAGATGAGAAGGAGGAGGAGGAGGAGGAGGATGATGATGAAGAAGAAATTGACTGGCGAGATGTCATTCACCTTCTTCCTAGCCCGTGTTCTAGTAGTGCAAGGAAGCTGCCTTCCTAGTGTGATAGAAACCTGCAGACTAAATTGACAGAATGAGGTTGATAGAAAATTGAGGCTGAAAATAGACTCAATGTCTAAATGAATATCTATTGAAGTCAATGGCAATATACCGTAACAGTATTTGATAAGCTGAAAACGTTTTTGATTATTTCAGATGTTTAAAAATTGTGGATAAGCCTGGATTGAGAAAGCCAGGAGGATTTTTGACAACAGAATGAATATTTATTTATATGTCTATTGGCAAGTGCGTACATAGTTCAATTACCTATTCACAAGATGAAAACATTATCTAATTATAGATACCCATCTACCTATAGATAAATCTACCCATAGTATAATTGTAGGTTCCACTCGCCTTGGAGACATTCTGGTCATCTATACGTTTTTCATAATGTTTGTGACTCAACATCACAAGCAATAAGCAACAACCCTCAACGATCAACCATACAAACCATTCCAAGGTTATAGTATAGGTTAATATAAGGTTAGTATAAGTATAAGTTTAGTGCTATATATTAGGGTGGAGTGAAAAATGAAAATTTTTGATAATCGTGATGGAATACCCGGGAGTAGTTGCCAAATTGGGAGTGAATGAGATATTTTTGGTGATCAATCAAGACCTTAAACTGAACTAAAATTCATATTTCATCACAATTCTGAATAGTAAAATTTTCAACAAAATTTTTTAAAAAAGTTCAATTTTTGCTAAATTTTTCAAACTTTGACGCCTTTGAGGCACCTGAAGATGTTAATTCTATGAACCTAAATTTTGAGGGTCTCATTTACTCCTAATTTGGCAACTACTCCTGGGTATTCCATCACGATTATCAAAAATTTTCATTTTTCACTCCACCCTACCCCTTTATATGAACCTTGAAACCATTCATCAAGTACTCAATACGTGTAACTTATAAGGAGATACATCTATTGAATGAAACAAATCAATTTAATAGTTCTTGAATTCAAATTTGTGATTAAAAAGTCGTGTTTCAGCTAATTATATAGCTGACGGTGACGTAAAAAAGTTGAACGTTTTCCCCATATGTCTCATGTACGTGTTGTAACCTATAGTCTGTCCAAGCAAAGAAAACCCTCTGGCAAGACTAGAAAATGACACCAGCTTGGTCAATATTGGTTGAAAAATTATTGATATGATCTTAATCGTAAGAAACATTTTGATCCACACTTTGAGACCTAATCAATATTTTTGATCCAATATTGACCAAGCTGGGTTCGTTTTCTCATGGGGCCAGAGGGTCTTCTTTGCTTGGATATACCAAACTAGTAGCTGTAGCCTTCTGTTGTCTTCCCTAAATTCAATAACATTATCAAGACACAGCTAAATGACAACTTCAATTGACAACATAAGCTGTTGGAGCGTACAAGAAGCACGAGAAACACCCTAACTAACTACTACATGTATTTCACTCACCTGTCAAGAAAAGAAGACATTCTCGCAAGATGGGAACGCGATTCCGACTCTGTCAATATTTGTTCGAAAATTCTGAATTTGGTCTCATATTGTAGAAAACTATCTGATCAACAATTTGAGACCGAATTTTTGAACCAGTATTGTCCGAGCTAGAGTCATTTTCCCATCTTGCCAGAGGGTCTTCTTTGCTTGGACCGACTATACAATACAATGCAAAAATTGAACATGCTACTGATACCTGCTACTTTACATTCATACTCATCACTGGCGGCTCGTACCCACGAAACAGGTGAAGTGCCCGTATCTTTTACTGTACAGCACTTCACCTGGTTCGTGGGCACGAGCCGCCAGTGAATTACTCATTGCAATTGATAATACTTAATGAGATACTTCACTACTCATATCCGACTTTCGCGATAGAACGCAGCGGCAAGCGACGGCAGAACAGCGGTGGAATCACATTAGCCATCCAGCCGGCAACCGGTTGGCAGGAATTAAAAATCGCACACGGCCGTTTCCACTTTTTTGCCGCATCGCCGTAAAACTTATTGAATGTTGAAGTTGACCTTTGCCTTGAGAAGAAGGAGTCATCGTACCTTAGCTATAGTTCCTACCCACCGCCACCAGATAGCGCTAGTGGTGCTATTTATAAACTTTCTGGACGATAAGTCCTAGAGAAATTCTGAAGAAGTTTAGGTCTGGACTGAACAGTGGTAGTGATGCTATTCATAATGCCTAGTTTATACTATGCCAATTGGCGAGAAGATTGCCTTCTGCCAAAATTGTATTCTGAAATTTACAGCTGATGCTAAGTATCTATAGAATCTTTTGATTTTATTAAAATCATCAGCTAGACAAAAAACTTGGCTTGATCAAAACTCTAATAGACATTATCAGCTGTTTGCGCCCGGCATCAGTTGTCTTATGACAATTGCCTCGCCAATTGGCATCGTACAGAACTAGGCATAAACTTTCTGGATAATAACTCCTATAGAAATCTCAAGTATTTACTACTTACAACCCAATAATCAAATCATATTCGCATAATAACACCAATGAGTGTTGAAATAACTTAAATTATAAGACTAATTTTCTTTTATTCTTTCAGTGTAGCATAACATATTACCCTTGTAATAATCAATCAATTATTGAATAATAAACTTTCTTCATCTGGATTCTGTGTTTGAAAGTCCTTTATTTATTCTAGTATTGTACAATAAGGGAACTCTAAATTCTCCGATTCTCGAGAACACAATTGACAGAATTAAATACATTGATTGGTGGAAATTTATTCCCATCAGGGCAACTTTCCTCAATGAGGCTCGAGCAAAGCTTGGCTCAAACAACATTCTATCTTGTACAAATTGTATCGAATCAGATGTTGTATGAGCCCAAAGTTAGATAGGTAGATTTACCAAATTGTATCGAATCAAATATTATATGAGCCCAAAGTTAGATAGGAAGATTTACCAAATTTTATCGAATCAAATATCTTATGAGCCCAAAGTTATATTGGAGCTTAGGATTTTGTGCATCAAGAAATGCGGGCCTCAGAGATTTCAAGTCCCGGAGAGGAAGGTGAGACCACAAATAATTCAATAATTCTATGTTATCAAATGGGAATGGAAGAAGATCTTTTATAGCTAACACAAAATCGTTGACCGTTATCGTCTGCCTCTCGTACGTGATGAAACCTACAAACAGCTGATCTATTGTATTTTGATTTCAAGAACACCATCTAAAGGTAGCTGAATAGCAACTTTAATTGACAACATCAGCTGTTGCATCGCAAAAAGAGCAGACGAAACCGCCTCACTTTTTGACACTATAGCCTATTATTTAGTGTTGTTTATTCACACATAAAATACACTGGCGGCTCGTGTCCACGAAACAGGTGAAGTGCTGTACAGTAAAAGATACGGGCACTTCACCTGTTTTGTGGACACAAGCCGCCAGTGATAAAATAACACACTTGATGAATTTCAACTCAAGAGTTGTAGGATGCAACATTGGTATTCCAGTGGATATTATAATAGGCAGCCTACATAATAGGTGGATGATTATTACAACATAAATACTGAATACAGTACTACATAGATTGATACAAAGACCTATACCAGCCAATATAGCATATGAATTCTTGTTGCTCAATATATACAGATATACCATTGAACTAAATAGTATTTATTCATATTAGAATGGAGAGGTGAAGCTCTATCCTTACAACTTAGAAATAGGTATACTTATTGTGTAGAGAGAGACAAGGTACAGTTATATCTCACTTATTATTGGAGTTGTTTAATAGATTGAGTGAAAGCTCTAGCCTGAGTTGCATTGTAGCTGCATACCATTGCATTACAATGCAGTTTTAGCTTGTAAAATGCAGTTGCAATATTACTAGATACCCTACAAACTTGGTTGTGCAATTCAGTAATTACTCTGTTTCGATTGGCTCTTTAGCTGTTGTTGTATTTGTAGCCACCATTATCATCATAAACATTGTCATCATCATCATCATCATCATCAACAACACCATCATCCAGAAAATCACAAGCTCCTTCATTTTCATAGCAATTTATTTCAAGAATATAGTTAATTGGTTTTATTGTACGATTTTCGATCAATTTTGACAATCAACTCAATAAATCGAGCTCACCAGGGGCGTGACTAGTCTCAGCCAATGACAGGGCTTCGTTCGACAGGCTCCTCCCACCGGCTAATGGGAACACAGTCTTCGTATCGTAAACAGAAAGACGGCCTGCCACTAACTCCTGGTTATAATTCATTGCCAGAGAGAAATTAGAGAGAAAAGAAATTGTCGAACCAGAAATTAGAAACAAATTTAATGATCGCAAACAATACGGGATGACCAAAAACGCTTGAATAAATTGGTGATTGAAAAGATAGTTTAGTAAGTGGTCATTCAATTTCAATCATTTTGAAATGATTTCATTATTGTGTCACATGCACGGGTTGTGCAAACCCTTGTGACACCGCATTCTATTTTATCGTAATTTTGTTTCATTTTATCAATCAGACTGTAAATGAGAACACTGTCAGCTGTAACACAATGATAATCTTCTTCAATACAATAATATTGAATTGTATCTTCAGTGTTGTCCCTGTATTATACTTTCAGATACTTTTCTATGATTCAAAAGTTTGATTAATCAACTCCTCGAAGCACTGGCGGCTCGTGCCCACGAAACAGGTGAAGTGCTGTACAGTAAAAGATACGGGCACTTCAACTGTTACCTGTTTCGTGGGCACGAGCCGCCACTGCCTCAAAGCACAAAACTTTGTAAGTCATTCCACAGATAATAATTAAGTTCTCTTGTAGAGTAGTTGTAAAGGTGATATTGTGGTATGGTAGTTCATAAATATAAAATTCAAAGACAAGATGTTGTCAAACGACAAGATATCGAATGCCTCGATTTCCTAATAAATCTGCGGTTTGACAATTTTCTTCTATTCATTCATTAATAAATTTTTGAAAACCATTACACAGATTCATGAGCAAGTTTCATTTCAAGTTCAAAAAAGTATTATTTTTCTAATTTAAATTGAACGGAGGCAATATTTGTGTTTAACAACCGTTTCACTGTTTACATCCACCTATTTTTATCTAGGGAATCAATGATATCTTAGATATTAATCCACCATTTTGTAAAAAATATAAATCTTTTATCCTTGGTTATTCTCAAGTGACAGCATAATCAAGTGCATGTTAAAAGATATCACCATAATGTAAGTTCCCCTCAATAAACATTTTCTCAGTTTGGGTTAGGTTAGTAAACAGTAGAAAGAGCTCCGTCCCTTCCCACGGTTGATGTAGTCAGTCCAAGCAAAGAAAATATCCTGGCAAGATGGTGAAATGACTCCTGCTCGGCCAATATTGGTTTGAAAATTACAGATTTGATCTCAAATTGTAGAGCAGAATGTTTTCTACAATTTGAGAACAAATTTATAATTTTTGAACCGATATTGATCGAGCTAGAGTCATTTTATCATCTTGCCAGAATGTCTTCTTTTTCTTGAACAGACAATAATACGTTCAGGGAAAGATCCTATCCTCATATATCTTGCCAAGGATTAGATAGATTCTTTGAACCTGTTCTGAAGGTTCTTTTCTTTTCAGCCTCCCTTCGTTCTTCGTCTCTCTTCATTCCACGCTCCTTCCGTCATTCCCTCTCTTTCTTCTTTCAATTTCACACTCGGGCTCACTCTCTCTTTCTCCACTTTTTATCTTCCTCTCCCTCTCATCTCCAATCTCATCTTCTAATCTTCAGCAGGCCATTCTTACAAATTCCTCAACTCTGTATCTCACTATAGTCTGTGCAAGCAAAGAAGACCCTCTGGCAAGATTAGAAAACGACTCCAGCTCGATCAATATTGGTTCTAAAACTATTGATTTGTTCTCGAATTCTAGATCAGAATGTTTCCTACAATTGAGACCAGATCAATAATTTTTGAACCAATATTGACCGAGCTGGTGTCATTTTCTTGTCTTGCCAGAGGGTCTTCTTTGCTTGGACAGACTATATAATGGCTACTCCGCTCTATAATCCCATGCTGATTTTTTCATGTTCTAACATCATGTTATCTTGTTTTTTCTGTTTTATTTGAATATTAGGTTGTTGAATGTAAGTTTGTTGATTTACATGTTCGACTATAGTAACCCCAAGCCGGCTATAAATTGAAATTACAATATTAAGGACAAGTTGAGGAATTTATCACATTTTGGGCAAAATTTTCAATAATATTGAAATAGTATATTACATAATCAGTGTGGAAAAATCGTTTTTACAAACGAATAATTATGTTCTCCAAACGAGCGGTACGCGAGTTTGGAAAATAATTATGAGTTTGTAAACTTTTCCACACGAATTATGTACATTTTTTCGTCATACTAGACTGAGAAGGATTTATTAAAACCTCAAACAACTGAAAACATTAACTGAAGCCAACATAACCTCAACACAACACTAGCAGTAGCACAAAACAAGCGCACACAGTGAACTGTCATGGCGGCTCGTTCGACTCGTTTATTCATACGTCGGAGTTCGGAAAAAACCGCTGTGCTAGATTTTCAGTGCTGTAATTATCATCGTGATGAAGACTAGTGCTGTAATAATCATCAAAATGATTATTCCCGCATTCAGAACAGCTGATCTTTGATTCTCCTGTAAACGGCAATTTTCCAAACGCAAATCTAGCTTGGAAAGTTGTGTATTACATACAAGTATGGCGAAAATGAATTTACAGGAGTACGCTTTTGTTTGCATTCACACATTATGAGCTTCAACTTACAGCTTGTAACTCACTCACTTTTTAAAAAATTCAAATGGAATTGCGACAACGCCTCAAGTTTTTACCATTCAACAACATCAATATTCACTGGACAAATTATTGGCCAATTTGTCACTGGCGGCTCGTGCCGACAAAACAGGTGAAGTGCTGTACAGTAAAAGATACGAGCACTTCACATGTTCCGTGGGTACGAGCCGTCAGTGAAATTTGTGGATTCTTCTGGGTAAAGAATGGAAAGACTAACTTCGTAGTTTTACGGTATTCATAGGTGCTTTTCAAGTTGAAAATGGCAATTTTAGGGGTTGGAAGTTAGAAGGATGGTTCCAAACTAATTAATCATTTTTCATCTATGAATAAAATTATTACATTGATATATAACAATAGATATCATAATATGAAAGGGAAAAACTATGTTTAGCCTGCACTATTTCTGTTTCCAATTCTGATGTGTAATGAAGTACAGAAGGTTATGTACGAGTAAATGAGTTATTACATTTTTTTATTTTATTGGTTTTTCAGTTTATCAGTAGATAATTTGACACCTTGTGAGATCGGACATCATCTTTAGCCTCAGTTGTTGACTACAAGCAAACTTAGATATTCACAAAGATGGGCCTTCATCTACTAATCAACGACCAAGCAATAGTAGTTTGCAACGAAATAGTTCAAGTGATTATACTTTTACTCAAAAACTGTATGTACCTAGACTATTTTAATGAATAAAAAGACATGCACCCTTTCCTATTGATGCATGAACAACTTCATGGACGCGAACCATTTCTTGAAAATACAGCTACGTACAGAAGTGATATCACAAAAAGTATTAAAAAAAAATTATGAATCATTTAAAACTCTTTTTTTTCTTGAAAATTGAACGTTATTCGCTCATAGCGGTAACCGGTTCTAGAATGGGGGCTTCTTCATTTCATCCTTTCACTACTATTCGCTCCACACACTGCTTCGACAGGTGGTGGAATTATTTTAAAAAGAGAAGAAAAAAGTTGATAAATAAAAGAGGCGCCACACGTTAACTAACCATGCGGGCAGGTGGTATTGCACTATTATAGCGTTCAGGATTAATCTTCCAATTTATTGAAACACTAATTTCATAACTGTTAAAAAAATTAAATCCTATATGTTATTATTTTAGTAACTTACAGTAATGTGAATTATGTGAGTTGCTTGAAGGAATTAGAATAATTGTATGCGGTGATAACTAACATTATGAACCACATATACTTTACTCATTCCCACTTTTATGAATCTGAATTTCATAATAATTCACTGGCGGCTCGTACCTACGAAACAGGTAAGTGCCCGTATCTTCAACAGTACAGCACTTCACCTGTTTTGTGGGCACGAGCCGCCAGTGTAATTGTTGTATTCTGTAATACTGTCTAAATTTTTACTTTGGATAGCGGCCAACCTAAGAAATTGTGAAAAAATGGAAACCTGTCTACTCCATTTCTAGAAAACAAACTAGAACTTTCAAGTAACAAGAACCAGTCTACTGTAAACTGTGACAGCTCATTATTTTCAGTAAGCTAATAGAACTGTTTAAACTGACACTATTATCATTGTAGCAATGAACCTAAAAGCGGCAACCTGTCTAACCTGTATGCTTCAGCTCTGTGTTACTATAGTCTGTCCAAGCAAAGAAGACCCTCTGGCAAGATCGGGAAATGACTCCAGCTCGGTCAATACTTGTTCAAGAAATTATAAATATGGTCTTAATGGTAGATCAAATTGTTTCCTACAATTTGTTATCAAATTGATAATTTTCGAACCAATATTGACCGAGCTTGAGTCATTCTCCCTTCTTGCCAGTGGGTCTTCTTTGCTTGGACAGACTATACACTTATGCAATATATATACCTTCCAAATTAGCTCTTGCAAGCTCTCATACAAAAGACACTCAAACTATAGTCCGTCCAAGCAAAGAAGACATTCTGGCAAGATGGGAGAATGGCTTCAGCTCGGTCAATATTGGTTCAAAAATAAAAAAGTTGATTTCAAATTGTAGAAAACGTTCTGCTCTACAATTTGAGACCAAATTTATAATTTTTGAACCAATATTGACCGAGCTGATGTCATTCTCCCATCTTGCCAGAATGTCTTCTCTGCTTGGACAGACTTTACAATATTCATTTGTCAAAATTGTGTTTTTTGCAAGTCTCATTTATCCACTCAATTATATGTTTGTAGATATGTATTTCAATGTATTCATATTAATGATAAAAACACAATGATTTAACAACTATCACAAACATTTTTGTATTTTAGAAATGTACGTAAATCCATTCAAAATAATATCATCTAATAAACAAGAATCAAGAATCCATGCTATATCCTCTATGCAACACAAGGTACTTACTAATATGTTGAATAGTAGAGTACATATACACCATACAACCAGGGTCTCTATTATAATACTTTGAACATAGTGCAATAGAATACATGGAGTATAACAGTATTAGATTGTAAGTAATGAATTATAGCAAAGTAGGTATTATGCGGTACATGATAGTAAAGCAAGGGGTCCAGGAATGAGTAAAACAAGGAATTCAAACTCTTAACAGAGAGAGAGAGAGAGAGAGAGAGGGAGAGTGAGAGAGAAATATATACAACCCTAGAGAGAGAAAGAGTGATACAGCATCCTTGAGAGAAACAAAGATACACAAGTGAGACAGATTGATACACAAACCTTGATGTAGAGAGCGATAGATAGATATAACAATCCTAGAGAGAGAGAAAGATAGACACAATCCTACTGATAGAGAGAGAAAGATATAGGGTTAACGGGATTAAGAGAGAGTGAGAGAGTAAGAGAAACAAAGAATACGGAGCGACGTGTGTTTATATCGATCGACTAGACGCCACGCGGTAAGGGCCCTTTTGCCCCTCAACCCCCATTCATAACTCAACCCCCCCACCCCCCAACCCTAAAAAGGTTCCCCAGCCCTTCAGCCCT
Source organism: Sogatella furcifera (assembly GCA_017141385.1). Lineage (NCBI taxonomy): Eukaryota > Metazoa > Arthropoda > Insecta > Hemiptera > Delphacidae > Sogatella > Sogatella furcifera. The sequence goes on along the minus strand of CM029555.1, from coordinate 30,615,979 downwards.
AAACATTCGACCGTCGTCGTGCTTTGAAGGGCAGTCTGTCCAAGCAAACAAGACACTCTGGCAAGATGAGAAAATCACTCTAGTTCACTCAATACTAGTTCAAAAATTATAAATTTAGTCTCAAATTGTAGGAAACATTCTTATCTACAATTTGGGACCAAATTTATAATTTTTGAACCAATATTGACCGAGCTAGAGTCATTTTCCCATCTTGCCAGAGTGTCTTCTTCGGAGGGCAGGCAATGCTGTAGCGTAGTCTATACTGTTGTACTCAGACTCAGAAGGGAGCTACAGAGTTCTAGCTTCTCAAAAACGGTCGATCTCTTCTTCTTTACTAAAAACATTCTTCTTGATTTCATCTTCTTTACCTGTTTCTAGCTTATTTCTACTTGATGGTATTCTTCTCCTCCTTCTCTTCTACACTTAATCATCTTCTTCACCATTTTCTCTTTCATCTTGATTCATCTCCTACTCCTTGTTAGTCTGTGCTTTTAGCCAATAAGTTTATTATTTTCTGTAAATATCTGTAAATGCTCTCACCATCTCTACTTGGTTCTATCTTTTTTAATCTGCTTATAGCTTACTTCTTATCAATGAGGTTCTTTACTCCCCCTTCTCATCTATTCTTAATCATCTTTATCATCATTTTCTTCTCTGAAATTCTGAAATTTATTTCCCAAAAAACATACAATAGGATATAGCAAAGTACAGAATTCATAATGAAAAGAAAAATATTACATGATAGATTATTATAAAACTAATAACAAAATAGCTTATACATACGATTTATGCTATCTACCGTACCTAATCCCTGCATTTATTATAATTAATTTGAAGGGATATAATATCTGCATAGGTATAAAAAACCTGTGCGCAGATATGAGTCTTATATTTATATAAGATATTAAAAGTAGAAAAGCTGCTACCAAATTCAAGGGAAATTAATTGAAATATTTAATAAAGTTTGATGAAAAATTATTAATAATATTGAAAGGGGGAAGAGTATAGAATGAAAAAAAGAAGAAAATAGAAGAAAAATACTGCATAATTATGCTTTCCAGTATAAAATACATGTTAATGAAATGTATTTTTTCTAATTTATTAAAGTAGCAGGCTATGATGAACAGAAAATTTGAATAGAATAGTATATTTACAAGTCTTGCAAGGAGATCAGAAAAAAGAAAGGAAAAAATTGCCATGCATCGTACCGGCATGCCAGCAGAAGAAGGAGTGATATCATAGAAATAGTTTATCAGCGAGTTTATACTTTAAGATGTGCTTTTCTACATTCTTGCTCATTTTATAATTTTCTGCAGTAAACAGTACCTCATTGGGAAGAAAATTGATCAATTTATTTGCTACAAATATGAATTATGATCTATGATCTTCTTCAATTCTTCTTCATCGTCATCTTCATTATTATTCATGATGATATTCTCCTTCTCCTTTTCTTCTATTCTCAATCATCTTCTCCACTATTTTGACCACATTGTGGTCAAAATTTGTCCCCAGTCAATAGTCGAACCCGGAACCTCTTAGTTACACTGGCGGCTTGAACCCACGAAAGAGGTGAAGTGCCCGTATCTTTTACTGTACAGAACTTCACCTGTTTCGTGGGCTCGAGCCGCCAGCGTTTAGTTAAATCAGACCGGCGCGCTATCACTTACTCCAACAAGCTAGCCAAATATTAAATTCAATGATGTTCAAAATCAATTAGTTTGAACTATATCTATCGATATAAATTTTATTGCAAATTTGAAGAGTGGACCATCTTCCACTCATTAGATATCTTTAGACGGACAAATTGATAATGAAAATTTATTAAAAAATTGATAAAATCAACATATAGAACACTGTTTGGTCGAGTTTTCAATATGGGTGCCACAAAACTATGTATAGTACCTCACCAACTAAACAATTAAAATCATACGAGTTCAATACACAGAGTAATTAAGCGTTTGTACGTACGTTGTAAAGGAACGTCAATATTGTATTTGCGATATACGCTAGTGCTAAACCTACACGTGCTTTCAATTAAGGTAACCTTCAACCGAGCTCTACTAAATAATTAACGTCTGTTGCAAATGGTATTGTCGAATTGAAACAAACACTCTACTACCGATTCGAGTACTTTGTACAAAGTATTGAATATTAAGAACTCAGTAATGAGTATATTGAGTACAAAGTATTGAATATCAAGAACTCAGTAATAAGAATTGAGTACTATTATCGCATAATTATCATTATAACACCACAGTAACACGATGAGTAAAAATCAATCAATAGGTAGTCCGTCCAAGCAAAGAAGAGCCTCTGGCAAGATGAGAAAATGACTCCAGCTCGGTCAATATTGATTCAAAAATTATCGATTTGGTTTCAATTGTAGGAAACATTCTGATCTACAATTTGAGACCAAATCAATATCTTTTGAATTAATATTGACCGAGCTGGAGTCATTTCTCATCTTGCCAGAGGCTCTTCTTTACTTGAACAGACTATAATGATTTGTTGTTCTCATTCATTTAAACTAAGGTAGTTTAAATAAAAAAAATCGTTCATTGCCCAAATAAGACAAAGTACAAAATTTTTCAAGTAAAGTACAAAGTACAGCTTTTTTACACGTTAGCTATATCACATGATGTATGATCGAGTTGGCATTGGCAGTAGGTTTGTAACATGTGAAGTAGGCTACAATACACTGGCGGCTCGTGCCCATGAAATAGGTGAAGTGCTGTACGGTAAAAGATACTGGCACTTCACCTGTTTTGTGGGAACGAGCCGCCAGTGCACAATACTCAATTTGTTATTGATTAATTGTGTTACAACTGAAACATACATTGGCCAAAGTGAAGAACACGTTTAGAGATCTTCAAGTCTGAAGATCTCAAAAGTAGGCATCTCTTTGTTATTATCAAAGTGAGATCTGCTGAATGATTTAACTTTATCCTAGGCTGGTCGTCTCAAAGCCTAGACACTAGACAGTCTGACAGTTCTGTTTTAGTGAAAAAACAAAATCTTTCAACTAGTGAAACATGATAACACAAGTTATCAATGAGACAAATTATTTCAGCGAATAATATCAACGATTTCATTCATTCAATGAAAAATTATAAACAATTTCAACGACTTCCTTAAACCTGCAATTCTTCATTTTAGAAAGGCTCTACAATGTAAAAGTTCTACTCTCATAACAAGACACCACCAATTGTGTCTTAATACTGAATAGTTTCAAAGTTTATGAAACAAAACGTAATTACAATTAAAACTAGAACAATCGTGAACTAAACAATGTAATGATAGGAGAAAGTACAGCAATTACCTTGATCGGAAAACAAGTCAATTATCGCAGATTACAAGTCACGACATTACGTGACAAATCAATTTATTTCATCTCTTTCTTACCTGTAAAACAGAAAATACACGAAAAATTAGTGAAAAAGATCAGAAAAAAGATCAAATATTTTTACAGTATTACAGAGGAAAGGATCGGCAGAATAAAATATTTTTCAAAATATTACGTAGGAAAATATCTCAAGAAATCAAATATTTTTCATAACATTACAGGAATATGCATACAGATGGAAAACTATTGTGAAATTTACGTGAAATCAATTGAAGAATATCGTAAGATGAGGTATTTAAAATATTCTGTTATCTTAGTAAATATATTGTTATCTTGGTAAAAAATTATTTCTGCAGGTAACTTATGTCCTATAACATTGTTTACCACTATTTACCGTAATCAGCCTCTATTATTTTAGTCTTTGAACTTTGGCATATTCGTCCTCATACATAAACATACGAGTATTAATAGCTACCTCCAGAAAGTTGGGCGGTTTTGACTGCTCCTTGTAGGCTCCAACAACTGATGCCAATAGAAGTTGCTATTCAGCTATGCCTGGATGATGTTTTTAAATAAAAGAGACAATAGATGTTTCACATCAGCTGTCAGTGGGTTACATCACGTACAAGAGACAGACGAAACCAGATAACCTATTGTTGTCAGCTATACGGGTTTCGTTCAAATCAATAAAATATTTATTTCGTTGGTTAGCTGAGTAGATTCATTTCGGTGTTTTTGTATCATAGAAAGATTTCCAGTGAAATACATGAATCGATATTAAGTCTTTATTGAACCGAAAGTTATTGCGACTACAATATTTCATTCGTGATATAAATCAATCAATTGTTACCTTTCCTTCCGTCGATTCACGAATCAAGTTCATTTTTAAATCTTAGTTTTACTTTTTTCACCTTGCCCTTCAAAATAATGTGAATGCTTTCCCGACCTACCGCAAGCTAAGTGCTGTTGAGAACGCTGAGAAGAAACGCCGTCATAATACACTTTACATTGTGTCGACGTGTCTTCTCACCACTAAACACGACCTCTTGACCTTGGAAATAATGGAAGCAAGTCAGAGCACTTTGAAGAATGCAAATGCACCAAGAGAGAATAAACCAGTATTTCGATTTGAACCTTGCAAATTTGATGGAAAAAGGACTTTTTGTACGTAAATAGTTGGACCTACCATAATGTTAATGATTTGTATTTGACAATGGAGTCCAGTCCAGTCATTGCTGAAGCAATGAAAAACTGAATAGCAATCCAAAAAGAATCTTCAAAAAATTATTGAAATATTACATAATATTTAAATGCTATGCTATTAAAAGAGTAATTTAAGTAATAGTAGAATTATTCAATCATTCAAACATATTCATCAGTTTTCTCCTTGAATTTTGAACCATCTATTCATAAAAAATATTCTTATGGCTTTTTAACGGCGGGGAGACCCTTACGGGTAGTTTCACTTGGCCAAATACCAGTCACCCATCCAAGAGCAGTCCACAGTGTTCGTGACTCAACATCACGATCAATCATCTATTAATTTCTAACATGAAAGCTAGCAATCAAAATCATCAAAGGTACAAAATGCATTTAATCATTCCATAAATTATAAAATACATATTAAATACATTATTTAATGCATTCCTTAAAAAATTGGTTGAGTTTTCTGAACAATTTATGAGCTGAAATCTGTATTTTTATACTAAAAAGAGAACAATATGGTTTCCGGGAGCCATGATACTTCTATAAGTTTCCACTAGTTTTAACATATTGAAAGAGATTAAAATATAATAACATATGTCTTAACAACAATATATCAACATAAAGACTATTTTGAAGTTAATTCCCAATCGCAAATAAATTTAATTCAACAGCAAATACTAACCAAATATGAAATAATTGAGCTATAATACAACAGGCTAAAAATGATAAACGCAACAACAAATTAAAAAATGTTAATCACGGTAATTGGTGAAGTATAAGATTCAGGTATAAATATCAATATAGAAGCCAGAAAAATGTTAATAATTTGTGACTGGAGAAAACCTGGTGATTTCTCAATCAATAAATCATTTTAATGACACGGTTTGCCGCGAAAAAAACTATAAGTGCCACTTTAAAAATTCAATTTAATAGCTGCTCTGATATAAGTGGAACGATTAGTATCAAACCAGATACTTCTCATTTTTCTTTTTTTCTCACTCACTCTTTCTCTCTCACTATCTCTTCTCTCCAAGTTCTCTTTTTACTCTCACTTTCAATTTATTAATATCTTCTTATCTCTCTTTTTCACGCTAAAGATTCACCACTCTCTCATTCACACTGAATACAACTGAGTGGAATGACAAATCTCCCTATAGGTATAGAGAGTAATATACAGATTTTAGATGAATGACTTCTTTATACTGATCTACTTCATAATTACTACTTTACTTCAATAATAATGAATGACTTCTATCTACAATAAATGGTCATAGTTATCGCCCAAACGTTAGGCGGTTTCGTCTGTCTCTTGTACGAGATGTAACCTACTAACAGCTAATAAGCATCTACTAACAGCTTATGATTTCAAAAAAGTATCATCTAGACATAGCTAGTATTGACTTCATCAGCTGTGCGAGCGCACAAGGAGCAAACGAAAACGCCAAACGTTCTTATATTAGCTATATTAGTATCATCTCGAAGAAGATATTCTACAACCAAATTAAATTCTCTAACGAAGAAACTGCTCAATGCGTTTAGTTAATCAATAGGAATTTAATGGAGAATTTGATCATGTGCAAACACCTTTAAATCTTGAAGCACAATCAAACAAGACGGCAATGGCGGCTCGTGCCCACGAAATAGGTGAAGTGCTGTACAGTAAAAGATACAGGCACTTCACCTGTTAGAATGGTGATGGGTGGTAGAATTGCTGGTTCACAGATTCGAACCAGTTCGATTCGATTCTAATCGGATTAACTATAGTCTGTCCAAGCAAAGAAGACCTTTTGTCAAGATGGGAAATTGACTCCAGCTCTGTCAATATTGGTTTGAAAATTATAAATTTGCTATTAAACTGTAGATCAGAATGTTTCTTACAATATGAAACAAATTTTATAATTTTTGTATCAATATTGACCGAGTTGGAGTTATTTTCCCATCTTACCAGAATGTCTTCTTTGCTTGGACAGACTATAGTTGGGAAACTGTTTCACTATTCAACTCTGACTGATTTCTTTGCTTCTTTTCGTCACTCAACTAGTTATAAAGATCCAGTTAACACAACTAGTTAATTAAAAGATGCATTTATTCAACTAGTTAAACCGATTACACACCTTCTCTCAATAGTTACATTCAGATAGAAAATTAGTTATATTCAAAATACTTGTTGAATATTTGTGGAGGTGGTATTATGGTAGTTATCCATATTAAATAAATAGAAAAGATATTGTCAAACAACTGATTCATTAAAAATCGAGATACCGGTTCCGGTTGTTTGAACGGAGTTTACTAAAGATTTATAATGGTGTGTTTGTTTATGAGGGTGAAGCCCACATGAGCTCATAGGCTTGTGCGTGGGTAATGAAATGAATGATAGATAACGACTACTTTTCAGGTAGTCGGGACCGACGGCTTATCGTTTCCTCCGAAAGACGGGGTGGCCGTATCTATGTGATTGTGCTGTGGTCAAAAATTGTTATCCGCTTGGGATTTGAACCAGGGTCCACCTGGTTATCAGACCGGCGCTTTATCACTCCTCCAACGAGCCACCCACTTGGTGTGTAGTAAACGAAACGTAATCTCGATTTTTCAATAAATATATATTTTGGCCAATATCTTGTATTTTCATTAAATAATCAAAAGATTTATTAGTGAATCATGAGTTAGTTATTCTCAACTAATTGTGAGGGAAAGTATGTTATTCTTGTACATTGTAAAACTGGTCAAGTATTGCACAAAAAAGGACTCACTGGCGGCTCGAGCCCACGAAACAGGTGAAGTGCTCGTATATCTTTTACTGTACAGAACTTTACCTGTTTCGCGAGCACGAGCCGCCAGTGAAAGGGCTATTAATAGTTGATACGTTTGAATTGAGAAAATCAACTACGGTACCATCTGACTGAGCATCTTACTAGATAAGACTGAGAGTCAATAGAATCAATGCTGAGTGTAAATAAAATCAATGCAGAGAATGAATAAAATCACTGCTGAGAGTAATTGAAATCAATTCAGATAGTAAATAGAATCAATGTTGAAAGTAGATAACATCAATGCTGAAAGTAAATAAAATCAATGCTAAGGTTGCATTCATATTGAAGATGAAGATGAAAATGACATTCAATGAAATGAGCATATGGCTCACTTCCATTTATTTCATGTGTTTGATTACTACAGTTGATTTATGAATAGAAACTTTAGTGACACCTTTCAACCCACTATATGAATGCACTATTACTATATTATACACTATACTATACTATATACTATTATACACTATACTATACTATGACTATACTATACTATACTATTACTATATATACACTATGAATTCACTATACTATGAATGCACCCCCAGAGTTGATTCATCTATTCAACAATAATTAGTCCCATATCTCATTATCCAACATTCCAACTACATGACTCCAATAAAAATTAACTAACACCATTGCAGCAGAATGTTTCGCCCAAACCAACGCTGAGAATCGCTCTATAAAATATTCAAGATCTTCACAGATACTCGGCAGAGGCTAATTACAGACGAATAATATGTAACTAAATGGTAACTACATATAGACCGGGCACACTTCCTATCTGTTAACGAAAATAGCTGCCATTTGTGGCCAACTGAGCGTAACCTATTAATAGAATGAGAGGGAAAAGGGGGGGAGTAGGAAAAGGATGGTGATAATGAGAGGGAATGAGAGTAAGTTGATGAAAGAGAGAGTTGAAGAGATAGTGCGAGGGAGTGAGAGTGAGGAAGAGACAACGATAGAGAGGAAGTGAGAGAGAGATTAAAAGTGAATTATGAAAGAGAGGGTGTGAGGAAGAAGATTCAGATTCAGATTCAATCACTTTATTCATGTAGATTACATAATAGAATAATTCGAATCCTATGCTATAAGAATAAAAATAAATGAAAATTACACTAATATTACATTATGGTTTGCATAAGTTGGCTAATTATAAACTATGGAAACTTGCAAGATGAGACAGATGTAGGATTCAATAAGCTAACGGTAATATAAATTTGTGCTGTATCTACATAAAATGGCGGAGTTTAGACATATTAATGTCCATTCTTGGAGAGGGATGTTCAATGACATCTCTCCCATTAACACTCAACCATGAAGAGAGAGAGAAGAGAGAGAGAGAGAGAGAGACAGAATGAGAAAGCAGATTGCAATGAAAGAGAGAATGGAATAGTGAGTGACTGATATAGGAGTAATAATAAAAAGATTTTGTGGTATGAGTAATTTCAAGATTTGAAACCCTTTTTAAATTTATTTGAGATGATCTGTGTATTCATTTTAATCATGATAGGATTTACAAAAAGATTATAACTTGAATCAATGTCAATACTAAGGTTCAATAACTTGATTTATAGAGATTTTAATTACGGCCAATGATGTAAAAATTTATCGAGTGAATACAGCTCAAGTCGTACAAATTTTTCTTAAAAATATGAATTTCTTATTAATCAATCTTATCAATCTTAATAATTATTAACCAATATATTAAATTTTAATCCATCACCATTTTCCTAACAATTTATAAATTCAATACAAGTTAAATCCAACTTAGATAATGATGTCATTAGCTAAAAGGTAAGTAACCACCCTCCCTTATTCATAATCAATTAGTTAACTCTTCATTATTCATCATCAGTTAATTCATTCTTGATTATTCATCATTAATTAATTCATTCTCAATTATTCAGCAGCCCATTTTCGATTAGAATTATTTATAGAAACATTAGAAACGCAACACAACTGAGAAAACAACAATTAAACGGAACAAGGGTTCAACCATGGCCTATCTATTATATGTCCATCAGAGGCTATGGTTACGCCAAATCAACAACATTGGCGATTGGCGAATGACCTTATCACCGCTCAGCTCTGCCAAAGCAGTCGGTGAGCAGTCTGCAAGAGCTCATCAAGTCAAGAGAAACGTCAGCTAAACAGCTTCGCTTTCGTAGACCGCATTGAGACTGTCCCAACAGAGCTATCATCAATTACAGACATTTACCAACCGCCAGATTGGTTGATGTTTACTATACTCATTTAAAAAGCAGACTTCCGCACGCACAGGCACAACGACACGCGCCAAAATTGTTTTGTTGCTTCTCTTTCGATTGATTTTTGCCCTTTTTTTGCCGCCGATTTTTCCACTCTCAAGTTGCTACACCTGTCTTTCCCCGCGCTACTATGCAATTCCCCTTTTTCTCAAGAAGATTCCAAACTCTTATTTTTCATCCCCTTTATCTCCTCAATCATCATTATCTACTTTTTCATTCCTTCTTTTCCGCACGTCTCCTTCTCCGCACATTCTGATATCCTTCATCAACTTCTTTCATCTGATTCTCATTTTCTTATCGCCTAGTGCTAGTTCTCTTTTACTAGCATTTTTATCATCTGCCTTTTCCCCCAAAACTAATTATTGTTCTTCTTCTAATTTATTATTTTTATGGTCTTCTCAATGCTTCGTTTTCTACTTTCGCTAATTATTCAAAGACCATTGGAAAGAGCCCATTTCACTAATATTCTTCTTCGTTAAGTTTCTTATAGAGTTCCTCCATCTTCTTCATATCTGCTTCTTTCTCTCCTTCTTCTCAATTCTTATATTCTTCTCTCCTGATCTTATACTTCTTTATCACCTTCCTTCAATACTTCTCTACTTCTTTCTTCTTATTCTATATACTTCTTCTAACTCTTTCTCCTCTATTCCCTGCTTGTAGAACTAACAAAATACGTCTTTAACTGCTTTCTAAATCATCTTCTTTTCCTTCCTTTACTGTTCAAAACTTCTCCTGAACTATGAAATACCCTCCTATTTGAAAAAAATCCTTCAAATTTGTTAAAATTCTTCCTATAAAACCTCTTTTGCTAAATTCTATCTTTTTTCATCCTCCTACAAAACCTTTCCTGCAACATTTCATTCTCAATTCTACTCAGTCTTCTAAATCTTCACCTTTGGTTTTTGTACTTTTTCTTCTTCCTCCTCTTCCACTTCTTCTTCTTCTCCTTCTTCTCATCCATCTTCCTATTATTATTATGATTCTTTTTTTCTTCTTCTCATTCATCTTCCTATTCTTCTTTTACTTCGGAGAAAAATGAAAAGAAGGTTCCTCCTCAAAGCTCTTCTCAAGATTATAGCCTGCTGTGAACCTAATAGCTGGACTCTCCCTTTTCACAACATTTTTTATTACATCTTCTCAGTTGAACTTTTCTTCTTTGGTTGGTTTCTTCATCTCCTCCTCCATCTTATTCTTCTTTAATCGCTATTCCTTATCTCTCGATTCTTCTTTTCTTTACAATAGTTCAACACATTTTCTTATCTAGTAGCCTACTAGAGATTTTATTTTAATTTATACTAAGTTATTTGTATTTCATCCAAAAATTTCAATTTCAATAGGAAACTAATTTATCTTACAAACCAATTTTTCACCCTTCTATCTTTCGAAAGGTTAACCAGCAAATTAATAGGCGCTGATAACAAATTAAGCATCAAATACAGAACGAACATTCAATAGTTTGTCGCATTTGACCCTTAGTGAAATATTGTTTCGTGATGACTTCACAGAATACCAATTCGACAAAAAATGTTGACATTTGCTACAAAGAGGTCAAAAATTATTCTGTAATTTGCTTATCAATTCATTAAAATACAGAGTGTATCGCCTTGATGGTTGTAGGTTTGTTAATAATTGATTCTGATTCACATTCATGGTTGAATTTACCAATTTTTGTACTGTTAGTTGAATCCATTTCCATTTCTGTAATCCTGTTATCCAAATAGAGCAACACATTAGCCTAGAAAATGAGTTTAAAATATATATAACTTGGCAGAATTGCAGGTAATATTTTTTGAAGAATATGGTTCCTTGATCCATGACGAACTGCTTTGTGTAATTGATCAGTTTCAATTATTGCCGATTATTGATTGCAATCCTAGTTTCTTGTGCTCGTATTATGAAAGAAACCTACTTAATTGATACATATATTGTTATTTAATGAAATACGATAAAATCATAAATGTTTCCAGTGGTTTTATGACATTCTTATTATGAACAATTTCATGACGTAGTAAAAATTTAATGGCTCCGTAATCTGTTCATTATTATGTGGAGTGTTTCATTAACTCAATCGCAGTAATATTAAGCATATATTTGATTGGAAAAACTGTCAAAATTCTCAACTTGCATACTAGGCTTTGAGAAGTATAGACTACCTTTATTCAACAATTACATAATGATAATTACATAGGTGAGTTCAACCATCGTAGGTTACATCACGTACATGAGACAGACGAAACCGCCTAACGTTTTGGCATCAGCTAAAAAATCAAGAAACACAATGAACACAGCTGAAGAATTTTAATTCAACAAAAAATACCAAATCAAAAGAAGAGAACAAAAAAAAAACAACAAAAATTTTAATAGGTTGATTCATGACAAAATTAATACAAAATTCAGACTTAGAGAATGTACCATGCTATAGTCTATGGTCGAACACAAAAGAAATTCTGGCAAGATGGGCAAATGACTCCAGTTCGATCAATTTTGGTTCAAAAACTATAAATTCGGTCTCAAATTGTAGAACAGAATGTTTTCTACAATTTGAGACCAATATCTCCCAATATTGGAGGTCCAATATTGACCAAGCTGAAATCATTTACCCATCTTTGATTATCATAATGCCTTCTTTGAATAGCTTGATATCACTATAAGGGAAGAAGCACAGGGCAATGTGAATTCAACAAAAAAGACTGGCAATTTATTGAAGAAGAAAACCCTAAGAAGAGGAAGAAGACGATGATGATGATAATGATGAAGAAGATGATGATGACGAAGAAGAGTGTGGATGAGGAGGAGAAAATCAGTCCAAAAAAGAAGAAGAATCTACTATAAATAAAATAGGTTACATCATGACAAAATACAAAATTCAGACTCAAAAAAGTAACCTATGCTATGTTAACCGAAAGAGCACAGCTGACCAACAATTGTGATTCCAACAAAGAAGATTGGAAATAGAAGAAAAAGAAGAACATCCCACTAAGAAGAAGAAGAGAATGCAACAAATAATAAGAAATCCGTAAAAGAAGATGAAAAAGAAGATAACAAGTGGAATGAAGAAGAAAAACAAGACCGCTTGGTCAAGGTCGATAGGCAGGTCTACCATGGGTGAGGGGTGATCCTGAAGAGAGGGAGGGGGTGCATTGAACTCCTCCACACACGCACACCTTCTCCAAGAGAGAGAAAAAAGATAGATGGAGTGTGAGAGAGAGAGAGAGTTGATCGGCTGGCAGGAAATGCCAGAAGAGTCTATCTCTCTCTGGTCTGCGGTTGACGCCCACCCCGGTCACCCGTACACTTTGTTGCGTCACGGCGCGTCGCTTAACCGATTACCGGTTGTTCCCATGGACCTTATTATATATTGTTATAATAGCCTATATAAGGTTGTTCACATATGGCAGACTAGGAGAATGAAACAGCTGGGAGAAGCCAAGAGGCAATATTCATACCAGAGAACACGTGGTTTCATATGCCTTTATTGGAAGATTGATGTTTTTGTTTGAGGATTAATATGTGCGAAACTGTGGGTTGTATTTATTGAGGTAGACTTATTGCCAATATATGTAGAAAATTTGTATTGGTTGAATTCAAATTGAAAATTGAAAATGAATAAATAGGCTAAATTGAATTGAGAGTGTTTGAGAAGGGATAACTTCCCTGTACTGTACAAGAATTAGAATATTACAGCTTCCTCTGTTCTATTCTGAAGGTTGATATACCGTCACCAACACTTTCCTAGCTGATTCCTTACCAAAATTCTTAGACACAGTATCTAAGATGTTGAGAATCTTGGATGTCACCTACTAACAGCTGACGTAAAGCATAGTGTCTCTTTTGATATACTTATATTTTTAATAAAACTTAATAAATTGACTACCTCTGATCCTTTTTTCAAACAGTTTTGCAATCTTGGTTTTGGCGTTCGGCGAATGACTTTTATCAATTCTCAGCTCTGTAAGGACAGTTTGAAGCTGTCTTCAAGAGCGAATTGGCATTGCTGAGGACGCTTTAGTTCCGATGTACTCTTGCAGACAGCTCATAGACTGTCCTGACAGAGCTGGGCATAATAACAGTCATTCGCCACCCGCCTCAAGTTTTGACGTCAGCTCTACAAATCGCTATCACACAGGATTAGTGTATAAATTTAGGAATTTACCATTAATTTGTGATTTTTGTATTAATTTATTAATGTAGCATATCATATCTCTAGAAGCAAAACTACATTGAACACTTGGAATACTAGAAATTACGATAAATGAACGATAAATTCGACATTAGATCGAGTAGAGTAGCTAAACAATGAGATCAAAAATTATCCAAGTTGGATAATGGTACGGTATTCATGACGTCATCACACTAACAATTATCAAAATAACATTTGTCGCTCAGATGCTCCAAAGAATAATTATCAACGAACTATCTATGTCACACCGAAGTGTTCAGCCTACTATGAAAATTATGATGTAATCTGTCAAACAAAGAAGACATTTTTGCAAGATAAAAAAACAATTACTCCAGCTCGGTCAATATTACTTCAAAAATAACAAATTCGGTCTTAAATTGTAGAAAACATCGTGTTCTACAATTTAAAGCCATATTTACAATTTTTGAAACAATATTGACCGAGCTGGAGTAATTTTCCCATCTTGCAAGAAGAATGTCTTCTCTGCTTGGACAGACTATACTACTGTTTAGCCTACTTTAAAAAAGGTCGTCAAATCTAGAGCACTGGCCTCATAATTGTTAATAGAAGTTATTTTTAGTCCGACATCATTGGAATTGAGCGTTTTTTGATAGTCACTTATTAAAACCCACAGAAGTATTAGATAAGAGATTTAAATCTGATGAATGAAAATTAAGAAAATTGTTCAATTGTGAATCAGTGAATGTATGTATAGCTGAGTGAGTATCTTTGCTGCATAATTGTTCAAAAATCAATTGATAAGTAAATGAATCATTGATATTATGAATGAGAAATTAGTAATTTGTTTCATATCATTGTAAATTTATGTATAGTTTAATGAAAATATTTGCTGCATCATTCTTCAAAAGTTGATTAACAAGGTTTAATGAATCATTGATAAGCTAGAGATTCGTTATTGAAATTTAATTATTTCCACATAATCATTTCAATAATTGGATGGCCTTCAATTAGGGAAATGATTAGTCTTCAGTTATCACATTTCTATGAAATTCAATAAAAATTAATCAGTGTATAGTACCAACTTGTAAGCTAATAAATATTGAACATTAATATCATCATTTACTGACTTCCTATTACAGCGAGTTCACAGAGGAGTGGCAATAACCGAGAGAGATAGAGCCTCAATCTTAAAAGGCTTGATAAGAGACAAGCAATAATTTCTGGGTTCAGACCCAGTTAACAAAGGATATCCCGACTTTCGGGACATTTGGTCTCATATTATAGAGAACATTCTTCTCTACAATTTGAGACCAAATTTATAATTTTTGAACCAATATTGACCGAGCTGGAGAAATTTTTCCATCTTACCAGAATGTCTTCTTTACACGAACAGGCTGTATTCATTACAATACAATACATTGTTTTATCATAAAAATCATATCTATAACTCACTGTAACATATATTGTATATCATCGATTCATCAACCTATTGATCCTCAACACCAGTCTCACAAAAACCTCCAACAATAAAATCACAAGTTTATTGTGAAATAAGTTTTTCTGCTTCTTAAAAACAAGAATTCGAGTTGAAAAATTGAGTCCTTGACCGCTGTTAAAGAAGGTTTAGCCATTTATTGGCTAGCACAAAGAACCACCAGACTGCATTTTATTCCTCTTTTTCTACTTTTATTAAGTTTCTACTACTTCTCTTTCTCTTCTCCTCCTCCTTCTTCTTCTTCTTTCTCAGCACTTTATCACTCTCTCCTTCTTCCAATTCCATTTGGATACTGGCCAGGTGGCATTCTCTATCACTTCTCCTTCTTCCTGCTCTTCCCTCTCGCTCTCTCTCTCTCTTTCTGCTATTTTTTCCAATTCTCTTTCCTTGTTTTTCTCTGAGTCTATTGACTCTACAAGCTACTAATAAATTTGAAAGCCCCCGCATTGCATTTGAGATTGAAATGAGCTTAGTGCATTAGTATACTCTGGCCAGGCAAAGAATAGCCTCTGGCAAGATTAGAAAATGACTCCAGCTCGGTCAATATTAGTTCAAAAATAATTGATTTGGTCTCCATTTTAGGAAACATTTTGATCTACAATTTGAGACCAAATCAATAATTTTTGAACAAATATTGACCGAGCTAGAGTCATTTTCTCATCTTGCCAGAGGCTCTTCTTTGCTTGGCCAGACTATACCAGAGTACACTTGACTGTATTCTAATTATTATTAGAATGACCGTAGTTTTTACTATAACTGATCAGATTTTTTCCAAAGAAGGGCTTTTAGTTGTCAATATTACAGGCATTGAGTATAGATATATTATTTACTTATATGTATACTCATACTTATATCATATCAATGGTACAGGCTAATATAAGCCTAGTTTTTCTCTTTAAAATAATGATGCCCTATCTATAATTATAGATCATTGTAATAATTAATAAATGAATTATTCAAATAAATGAATCAATTAAACTCAACATTAAAGATTAATACAAAGGTCGTAAGTCACAATAGTTTATAATCGTCATGAAACTGAAGTTATTGAACTAGGAATTACTCATACCCAGTGAATGTGGACAAATACAAACATAACCTTTATTTATATTTAAAGACGTTTGGGACTTCGTCTGTGTTTTGATCCAATTAAGTGTATTGTATCTTGTCAAATGAATAAATAATTGATCAATTGATAACCAACCATAATGTGCCCAATATAATCATTTGAACAATCCATATTATTACAATGGAATTTTGAGAAACTTATCAATAGTTTAATAATTGTAAAAAGATTATTGAAGAAAATTATTCATAAAATGATCATTCCTCGCTGGTTAAACTAAATTAAATTTTGTACAAGTGGCTTACTGAGCTGGTAAAGTGTTCGACTTTTTCGAAATATAAAAATATGAGTAAAACGAAAAGAATAAAAAAAGAGAAAAGTATTGTGAACATTGAGTAGGACAGAGAAAAGAAACACAAAAGAGACGCAAGATGAAGCCTGGAGAGGGGAAGAAATCAAGGAGGGCGTCTATCCAAAGAAAAATATACCTATATAGAACGTTACATCCAATCAATTCATTTCTATTATAACCTACAATTTTGTATTATAAGTTGCAGCAGTCTATTTATAGTCTGTCCAATCAGAAAAGACATCCTGACAAGATGGAAAAATGACTCCAGCTCGGTCAATATAGCTTCAAAAATGATAAATTTGGTTTCAAATTGTAGGGAACATTCTGATCTACAATTTCTGACCAAATTCTATAATTTTTGAACCAATATTGACCGAGCTGAAGTCATTTTCCCATCTTGCCAGAATGTCTTCTTTGCTTGGACAGACTACCTACAGCACTGCGATTTTGGGATCAGAATTTCTCTTCTCAAAGAAAAAAACTGTTTTTCTGAGGCCTAGGGTGGAGTAATTTATGTATAAACAGTTTTTTGAACTAGTGGGGTCGCCCCAAAAAACTACCACTACTACAAAACTACTGGAAACTATTCTAGGGGAGGCGACGATGGATATGGAACAGGCCTAGAACTTTCAAGAACTTCAAAGGAACATTATTCAAGACAGTGATATTCGTGTGCCTGCTATATGCAATCTATAAGTCTTACAATTTAAAAAGTATATATATTTATTATAAGACTCCATGTATTTACATGAAATGAGTGTCGTGATATGGAAGGGAAACCCTGTTAAATCATTTCAGGAGTCTTATAATAAAGGAAAATCGAACAGGAAGTAAAGTCTGTCCAAGCAGAGAAGACATTCTTGCAAGATGGGGAAATGACTCCACAGCTCCGTTAATGTTGGTACAAATTTATAAATTTTGTCTCAAATTGTAGATGAGAATGTTCCCTACAATTCCAAACCCAATTTATAATTTTGAACCAATATTGACCGAGCTGAAGTCATTTTCCCATCTTGCCAGAATGTCTTCTTTGCTTGAACAGACTATAATTTTATCTAACAGTACTTCCTTCAGTAAAAACAGTATTCCTGAATCGCTCATATTCAATGATAATAAGATTATTATTATCATGGCTTTATCAAGAGTAGGCTTCCAAATTAAATAAAATATTCACAATTTCATCCAGAAAACATGAAATAACATCAATATAAAATATGATTTTAAATTAAAATTGATTAATATATGTTTCTAACAAAACTAGTTTTTGTGTTCCACACGCTTCATGAAATAGTATCAAGGATGTTCAAGTTCGTATGGTATAAACGGATTCAATAAAACAACCACAAATTTATTGAAACAATTTAATGAAAAGACAATATGTTGTCTTGAATGGATAACTACCACAATATCACCTCCACAACCAATCGAAAAGTTATTAAAACAAATATACTAACAGAAACCTGAAGTTATGATCAAGATTTTTGGTGCTGTATTTGTCAATATGTGGATAATATCATCACTTCTGAACAAAAAATTATTCTATGTACTTGATCCAATGTTGTGTTGTAATAATAATTGTACACTACAATAGCTGGACTTTCACTTAGAACATAACATCATACAACTTGAGTAATAGCTATACCAGCAATAGACTGTACAAGTAAAGAAGACATTCTGGCAAGATGAGAAAATTACTCCAGCTCGGTTAATATTCGTTAAAAAATCATAAATTTGGTCTCAAATTGTAGATCAAAATCTTTCCTACAATTTTATACCAAATTTATAATTTTCGAACCAATATTAACCGAGCTGGAGTCATTATCCCATCTTGCCAGAATGTCTTCTTTGCTTGGACAGACCATACCTATTACACAATAGGAACTTCATACTGTACCCAAGTCATACCAGAGTTGAAAAAGGAGAGATTAGTTGTATGTGAAGTGGGCGGAAAAGCTTCATTAAAAAAGAAACTTTTCAACTTTTATTTATAATAAGCTACTCTCCCAAATAAGCGAAATCAGGTTATCTAGTTGTCTGCAATTATGACAAGACCATAATTACTGTTGTGACTGTACTAAAATCTGGAAACAGATAACTATTGCACTGAAATAGTCTGTCCAAGCAAAGAAGACAATCTGACAACATGGGAAAATTGCTCCAGCTCGTTCAGTATTAGTTCAAGAATCATAAATTTGATCTCAAATTGTAGGAACCATTCTGATCTACAATTTGAGACCAAATTTATAATATTTGAACCAAAATTGACCGAGCTGGAGTCATTTTCCATCTAGCCAGAATGTCTTCTGTCCTTCGACAGACTATAGTAAGCGTGACTGTTGTACACAATCTGAAAATAGATATATTGATAATGTAAACTGTGAAGTGCTATTATTGGAACAGGCTTATCGCTCAATACAAAATTAGTGAATATTTATATTTATACAGACTAGGATATGGTACTAAATATATCTGTTTATTTGTTATCCCTGATAATTCCTTCAATTTGACACTACTATTTTCAAATAACCTGAGTTATTCTCATCTACTAGGTATTTCAGGTAGCCTACAGCTGACGTAAAAAAGTTACACAGTGCCGTCTACTCCTTTGCGCTCCAACAGCTGATGTTGTCAATAAGACAAGAATATACAGTTGTAAGACAAAGAGTTCTCATTCGGCCATACATGCCTAGTTGATGTTTTTGAAATCAAAAGAGACAATAGGCGCTTTACATCAGCTGTTATTAGGTTACAACACGTACAAGAGACAGACGAAACCACTCATTTTTTGGCGTCAGCTTTACTATTTATGAATTTGACTAACGAGTATATTGGTGATAATCATATTTTACTGGATTTATGGCAGTTTATTGGCTGCATTAACAGTACTTCTAGCCTATTAATCAACAGATATATTGAATTTTCCGACTAATTGCGATATAAAGTAGTACAATCAACATAGATATCTACAATCCACCGATAGTGTAAGAAAAAGAAGATGATATACTGTAGAGTAGAATAAAGTGTTACTCTGTTCAGCTGACTCACTCGCCAGTCGTTTTGGGAACTCTAATGTTATAAGCAGAGAGAATAGAATAAGAAAATAGTACTATTTATTCTATTCTTGCTGTTTTTAAGATAATTTCCCACCTTTGAAAACGCAAGAGTAGAAAAGAGATTATAGTTCTTTCTTGGTACAAGCCTACATTTGTGAATTAACAGCCGAGAATCGTAATAGATTGCTAAAATTTGTGTGTTTTTAGCAATAACAAGCAACTTCCAAACAAATTCAATCGTCCTTGCCGCTCAACTTAGTTGCTTGTAAGTCCCCGCTGCTTACTTACAATTACAAAGCAATAAACTTAGCTCGAACTTTCCGGTTTTCTAACGACAAGGCACCGACTTAAATTATGATAGTAAGCTGTAATTTTCTTTGATTTTTTCTCTTTTTCTATTTCTTAAATCTCCGTCACTCTTTATCTTCAATGGTCTCTTTTCTTCTTCCTTTTTCTCTCTCTTATTTTCTACTCTCTCACACCTTTACTCTATTATTCACTTTTATTCTCCATCCCTTTTTCTCATTTTTTACTCTCTACTTCTCTCACTCTCTCTAAATGTTTTATGGCAGTTACAATTTGTCGGCTTGTGTATAGTCTGTCCAAGCAAAGAAGACCCTCTGGCAAGATGAGAAAATTACTCCAGCTCTATCAATATTGGTTCAAAAATTATTGATTTAGTCTCAAATTGTAGATCAGAATGTTTCCTACGATTGAGACCAAATCGATATTTTTTTGAACCACTATTGACCGAGCTGGAGTCATTTTCTCATCTTGCCAGAGGGTCTTCTTTGCTTGGACAGACTATAAGATCATCAGTCACTGTGACATTCACAGTAATTCAGCGTTAACACAGTAAATACTGTACTGTTCGAACAAGCTGAGAAGACACCTCGCTACCATACACTTTACTTGTAACGGCGTGTCTTCAAAGTTTGCGCGAACTATACACTTGCCTCCTATACTGTAATCACTGAGAATGTTATTTTTCACTCTGATAATCTTTCGAACGAAAATTTAATTTAACTGGAGACAACTAACTTGACTTTGGAAAATTTGTAATAGTTTGACTGAACAGTTGTAAGAGAAAAAAGAGTAGGCAACAAGATTTGAGGCGTTAGTACAGAATCTAATAATTCGTCATTCCACTGTACTTCACGTCATTCTACTGTACACTGTACGATTCAAGAACTTTCATCAATCAAGTATACAAAAATTTAATGAAATTGATTCAATTAATGCAATTTGACAGAATTTTATTCTAAGAAATCAACTAATTTCACTGATTTTTTGCGTCTATTATGCGTTTTGTCCACGGTTTCCAAAACGAGAAGAAGAATTTACTCCCAAGAATAAACATGATATTATAGTCGGTCCAAGCAAAGAAGACATTCCATGGCAAGATTAGGAAATGACACCAGCTTGGTCAATATAAATTTAAAAATGACAAATTCAGTCTCAAATTGTAGAACAGAATGTTTCCTACAATTTGAGACCAAATTTATAATTTTTGAACCAATATTAACCGAGCTGAAGTCATTTTCCCATCTTGCCAGAATGTCTTCTTTGCTTGGGCAGACTTAATCAGAGATGATACTAGTAAAAAATGTAGAAGTAGCAGATGATACAAATTGATAAGATTAACAAGTAACATATCAATTCGTCTTCTATCATTATTGAAAAGTCTCGCCTCTTATCCGGCCATATTTTATCGTATCATGTATCAACTTGATAGACTTCCCGTATCTTCTTGACAGGATATAGAACCGTGGACACACATCTCAAGCAATACTCTGCACGAACTCAACATTGTGACTTCCTTATCAGTGTTAAATGACTGTAGAATTAAAACTCATGTGCTATTTTTTGCTTTGAGTCCACAAATTAAAGGGAATGAATGCTAAGAGGATGTGAATAGAAGAAGAAGAAAGAAGAAGAGGAAGAAGAAGAAGAAGAAGAAAGGAAGAGAGTAGAGGAAGGAAATGCGTGTTGATCGACAAGGCAGAGTTGAATTTCAAGTATAGTCTGTCCAAGCAAAGAAGACATTCTGGCAAGATGAGAGAATGACTCCAGCTCGGTCAATATTGGATCAAAAATTACCAATTTGGTCTCAAATTGTAGGAAACATTTTCATGTACAATTTGAGAACAAATTTATAATTAATGAAACAATATTGATCGAGCTGAAGTCATTTTTCCATCTTGCCAGAATGTCTTCTTTGCTTGGACAGACTATAGCCATCTGGCAATATTCACAATTCACATTATGATGCCAAGTTTTTATATATTTTTTTACTTTTCTCTGTCAATTATGCATTATTCTTGATAGTTATTAACCTTATCAACATGTTCTGTTCAACTCCTAATGATAGGTTTCATTTTTTCATTACCATGTACCAAGAGGCCTAACAATTGATGTTGATCTTCATTATTAATGAAGTTTCAATGTGTATAATCAAAATTTTGAATCAGATTATTAACGAGTAAATTATTCATTCACATGGAGATCTCATGATCTCATGTTAAATTCATTAAAACTTCTTCATAAATCCCCAAAAACAACTCATTTGATAACACTATTATTAGTAATATTATCAATTTGATAAAATTTTGTTAAAGCATTCACAAATGTATCAAGAACTTAGTACAATATGAATCAATCTATTCACTTTAAAAGCATTGTTAGGCCATAATAAGATCACAGAACAGTAGCATTGACTATGGATATAAGTTTATGGACTATGGACTTATATCCATAGTCACTATGGATATAAGTCTATGGACTATGGACTTATATCCATAGTCAATGACAGTAGCTAACAATATCAAATATGTTTTCTAATAACTTCGGTTAATAATTTAGTCAATCAATCTGTTTTTAATGGGGAAACCCTTTCAAAATCATCGATCACCGTAAATTATTGAGCCTCAATCACCTACCAAAATTATCACAAAGCAAAACTTTGACAAATTATTATCAACAAAGTTTGAAACTTTTTCCCAACATGAACGCACTTGAAAGTTGAGTGTCACATATTTACGTTGAGAGTTTCTCTGAATAATGTTACTTGAGTTTTTAATCTCATTGTTGAGAGTTGAGGCACACGATTCACTAAAAAAAAATTATGAGAGAAAGAGAAAGAGAGAGGGAGAGGGAATGGAGGCAGTGAAGTGAGAAACATTGATAAAGAAGAGCTTCAACAAGGGGGGAAAAAGAAGGAAAAATTGGAACGTTCTGCTTTTTGTGACATTTTCACGGTTCTTATCAGCTATCAATAGACATTGATTCATTTTGCACTTCACTGTTTATTATAGTGATTTTGTAAAGCACAAAATAACGTTCTTAATAGGCGTTAAGTTACTTTTGTCGTGTCTATCCTATATTATCGCTACTATGTAACGGAAATAATGAAAATGTTTGCTCTGAACATTATAGTCTACCGTTGTGAGCTAGTAGGTTAAGCTACTATTGATGAATGGATACTTGTTCATTTTTCTAAATACCTACAATAAGATTAGGTGAATTATTTGGTGATACTTATTGATAATATTTGGATGAATTTAATTATATTTTTTACTCTAAATGATCTACAAGAATGGTAAAAACTGTGATTGCTTGAAATGCCTAAAGGGTCCGTCCATTCAGGGTATAAAATAAAACAACTTCAATATAAAACCTAAAAGACTGAATACACACAAAACGTTCAAACACTAAGTGAACAAAGTGTTTAATGTTTATTCAAATATTAGAACAAAAACATAGCATATTTCATTCATTTTTAATTGAAAATACACGTGAATACAAAGCAAGTGGAGCTATATAAGGTGAATTGCAATACCTTCTGCACAAATTGTGTTATCGAATCCATAGGAATGATACTACATTATATCTATTGAATAATATATTTATTATATATATATATTGAATTGGACTACAAATATCTCTTTGAAGATGTCAAAAGCAATTGATGTCAAATTCTGTTTCTACCATTATCACAGATTGAAAAAATTCACTTTCTGTTTTCAATAGTTGATATGATATTAGATGGAATCAATACGATATTACGATGAAATACTTGAGATGCCAAATTGATATCAATAATACTCGTACAACTTTTGCTATAGCCTATTCTAAATAATTCTTTAAAAAATTGTAGGTTCACTTTTTTCCATAATAATTGTGTGTGACAATAAATCAATTGAGAAAAATAATTCAGGCAACCTTTCTCAGCCTAGTGTACTAGAAACTAGCAAACAACCAAATCTTTGAAAATAGGCCTATAGGCTAGAAAAGTGCAAATTAACCAGGTCTATTTGGCACAAATTCCTATTGCTCATTCACAGCACAGCTATTATTTAGTCTATTGTCATACGATTAAATAGCGATTCAGCACACTATGATACCGGTGAAGAGATCGTTATTGAAATAATCAATTCAAGACCTACTTTTCCATACAAGTATCATAGTTCATTGTAATGGGGCCGTTATTTAAAACTACATTCAGTTACATGATGCCATCATTTTATTCAAAATAGGTGTCAAATTGGATTTTAATACCTAAATAATTCGATTCAGGGATTGAAATATCCATTATTTCTATTTGATTTTTTCATGATAGTCTATATGTAAAATTATTTCTCAATCTTATAATTTTATACTGTATTTGTAAAATTATGAGAATAATACTTTCATGTTTCATAAATACAGTATCAAATACAGTGCTGTGAAAATATAGAACCTAGTTTCGAACTTATTAATCAAAATTTGGTATAAAGACGTTTTGGTGAACAGTCTGTGTTTTTAACCAATAAGTTTACTTTTTTCTGTAAAATGAATAAATAAAAATCCTCAACATAGACACAAGGTATTAAAGACCCTTGGAAACTATCCCATATTATCATAGATTATTTTTTATTCTAATATTTCACAAATACAGTAAATGACTAACAGTTACACCATAATCAAAGGTATTGAAGAGTTAAAAACCCTTGGAATCCATTCAATACTTTGGGCTATTTTATTAAGTAACCTTTCAAGAATATACAGAAGGTGACATGTGTCAAATTAGTAACATTAGTGGACCAACGCCTTGTATCCTATTTATCGTATCATGTATCGAATTTGAGTTTTTTCTTGAAATAATAATAAAACGTGGGCACATTGCTTCAGTTCTAAAAATTGAACAGATTGTCTGAGGTTTAAAAGATTCATGAAAATCTTCCTGGTTTATCAGAGATTGATAATGGAGTATTTTGGATTCTCGATTTTAATAAATCTGTAAATTTTATTTAATATGGATAACTATAGTCTGTCCAAGCAAAGAAGACATTCTGGCAAGCTGGGAAAATTACTCCATCTCGGTCAATATTGGATTAAAAAATGATAAATTTGGTCTCAAACTGTAGGAAACATTCTGATCTACAACACACCTTATTACCTTCACAACTACTCAACAGTTCAAGTATTTGATAATTTTTTTTACTCAAATCAAATAAAAAATGGAAAGGTATTTGATAAAGGTATTGATAAAGGATATATTTTATAAAGGTATTTGATAAATTGAGAAATGAAAAGGTTACAGTGGAATCTGTGGAATCCAATACTTTGAATTGAATGTACTCAAGATTGATTTACCGGTTCAAGGTAAGGAATCATTATGGTAATCAAGGAACCATATGGTAATGAAATATCCCAGCTACTCCTGTGACCATCCGGTTTCAAGAATGAATATAGGGGTATGATTGAAACCATGATATTTTTCTCTTTGGTCCAAATCGAGAGCTATTGAAAACCGTTGGAGTTCCTTGAAATTCGTTCTTTTCAAACAGGACAAGAGGTTCTATTAATAATGGTGGTCACTCAATACTATGTGGCTAACAATAGACCCAACACCATGCAAAGAACTAAATTCTTGTTTCCAATCTTCTTTTTCATCTTCTGTTTTTTCCTTCTTCTTCTTCTTCTTCTTCTTCTTCTCCTCCTTCATCCTCTCTTCCTTTTTTCTTCTTCTTCTTATCATTTTTTTTCTCATACACTTTCTCACAGCATGTTCTTTCTTCTACAGTCTTCTTCTCTACATACTTTTCTACATAATCTTCTCCAATTTCAACTTCTTGTTGTAGGCTACTTTATCTCATTCAATAGAAACTGGCCTCGATATATATATATATATATATATATATATATATATATATATATATATATATATATATGTATACAGCAGGTCTATTTGTACAGTGATTCAATATAATAACATCAGAGAATAAAAATACAGTTCGTAATAATAATTAATTCAATAATGCTTTCTTCAAACATTTACTCCAATCCACTGGTGGCTCGTGCCCACTAAACAGGTGAAGTGCTGTACAGTAAAAGATACGGGCACTTCACCTGTTTCGCGGGTACGAGCCGCCAGTGCTCCAATCACATTGAAATTGAAGACTTCTTCAAACAACTAC
Organism: Sogatella furcifera; assembly: GCA_017141385.1. NCBI lineage: Eukaryota > Metazoa > Arthropoda > Insecta > Hemiptera > Delphacidae > Sogatella > Sogatella furcifera. Next base: position 30,589,788 of record CM029555.1, on the reverse strand, counting down.
CCCTTCATACATGGACAAATAATCATCCATGCAGGGAGTATATTATTCGTATTATTTATTGTTACAATTGCGAATGCGACTTGATAGCAAGTATTTCAAGCAAAGGTAATGATGAGTGAGTGAATGATGTATAGTAAAGTATAATCTTTGACACTTGTATTTTTGTAAATATGTCATTGTGAATGAACGAATTTGAATTCATTATCATATAATTATAATTATCAACGTGTAAAAATCATATAGGTAATGTATCTCAGTACCTCATTTTCATACTGTGGATTTATGTAATTTATTAAAAGTTTTAGAACAATTAGGTATTTCCCCTCCATCTTTTTAAGCACACCCCATCACAGTAACACTGTTGAATTTGTTAATAATGAATTATTCTGTTTTATTAATTTTTGTATTATATTATTCTTTGTGTCTTTATGTGTGTTTAAATTCAATTGAAATTATTTATTTAATTATCTTTGTAAATTAAATTATAGCTGAATCATAGAATTATAACCAGGTTATTTCTATAGGGGCTTAACATGTTCAATTGTTCATAATCAAATTCAGTAATATTTTTATCTATAGGCTAATCCAATTTATAATACTTCTTCATTCGCACTCATTTCATAATTTGCTTTCATTCATTTGTTTATCCTTCAACTTCAACCAAAAAACTATTGTAAAAGTTTTAAAAAGTGCAAAATAGAGTCATTTTTTATCTATCAATCTATCCCATTCATCGGATAAACACCACCCACTTGTTTTATCTTAGTTTCTCTACCTCGTTTTTCAAGAGTGCCTCTTTTGCCTCCTTCTTCTTTCTCTATCGCTTCTATAAACAAGAACTTTTTGTTTTTGTAAACATTTCACGTTGGTTTACAAACTTTACAATACTTATTTTCTACCAACTGTTTCAAGTAGTATTATTTCCAATTTTAATGTTCTCTACCTTCATCGTAGATATATTTTGCTTGATTCAGTTATTTTAAAAAATATTCACGAACAGTTTTATGGTTATAGTCTGTCCAAGCAAAGAAGCCCCTCTGGCAAGGAAAACAATGACTCAAACTCGGTCAATATTGGTTAAAAAATAAAATTATTTTTTTACAATCTTAAATTGTAGAAAACAATTTGATCTACTATTGAGACCACATTTATAATTCTTGAACAAATATTGACCAAGCTGGATTCATTTTTCTATCTTGCCAGAGGGTCTTCTTTGCTTGCACAGACTATACTGTTACTAATTTAGCTTATACCAAAGAATCAAGTAATTAATGATAATATTCAATAATTTAATCACAATTATTGCCGAGGGCTAATTCATCAGGCAAGGTTCGGGTTACAAATTCAATTTGAATATAAATGATATAAGCCTACTTTCTTAAATTAATTTGAAACATTGAAAGGACTCTTAAAAGTATTAAAAAATAAACAGATAAGCCCAGTGGGAATAGAACTGATATTCCAACAGAGATAAAGATTTTATTCCAATTATTCTTGTCTAAATGGAGCTAGATAGATCCAATTCGTATACTCTGAACAAGTCAAGCTTTAATACCAGAATAAATAATAATAATACCTTAGGATCTATCCTCTTTAAAGTCCCGTAATGTTTACGTTCAGGAATGTTTCACAATCGTAGTAATAAGTGAAATAACAATAATCTTAATAAAGCAGAGAGAATCGTAGATCAAAGGCGACAGAGATCTCTTTGATGTCTTTATTTCTTGGAAATCAGAGGTAGATTTGTAGTAATAGTAGTAAGAATCTCTTTGATTCATTCATAAGATACTTCCAGGTTTCTTCAATATATTAATTTGATTTTTCAATTTCATTGATCTTTTCAATTCATTTCTCTATCTATGGCAGAGATCTATAGTAAACACTTACAATCATTCATAGAAACATCTCTTCCATTCATTTTCTATATCAGGAGTACTATTTCTACTACATACAATATTCAACTTACTACACTTACGTTTACAATTACAAAATCCTTGGAACTGAGGGCCATTTAAATTCCCTGACATAGTTTCATAGAACGAATAATAATTTATTCTTTCAATTTCTTGAATATGTAAGTGTAGGCCCAATAATTGGCTTGAAAATTTTTTGTTCATTATTATAATAGTATCATCAATTGCTACACAAACAATCGGCTATAACAATAATTTACCCAATTGATTATGTTTGAAAAATATGTATTGAATAAAATCAAATCAGCCTATGTATTTTACAATAAAATTATTTAAGCCTCTCTTATTCTTTTTCATTCATTATCTTTATCTCTATTCTCATCCCTTCAATCAAAGAGCTTGGAACAATCATTCCGTTTTATTTGCCTATTCAGTATTTATATATATATACAAGGGAGTCAAGAAAAAATATTTCAGCATTAAATTTCATGAGGAAGCAAATATCTTTTTGAAAAAAATGATAAGGATACTGCAAATTTTCAAGCCTTCGTGACGTTTCAGACCAGCAGCATGGCTGGTGCACAACATCCCCAACATTGTTCTGCTGAATAACCATCGTAATATGATGAAAATTGATAAAAATTTGACAGAAATATCACCAACTAACCTGCAAATCATCGTAGGTACGGAAGGAGAGTATGGCAAATCCATCCACAACATCCTCCTCGAAGAGTTGCTCCTTATTTCCCTTTTTTCTCCTACTGGGCGGTGGAGGCCTAGGCGGTTTAACAGCGGCCTCATCCTCCTCTGCACTATCCACGTCCGCCTTGGCAGCCACGTTTTTGGGGGCGCCGCTCTTGAGCGACACATTCTCATTTCCGCCAATCGGTTGAAGGGCGTTCTTTTGCGCCTGCATACGCTGCGCCCTTTCTCGACGCTTATTGCGTTGGGCGCGCTGTTTAGGCGTTTCTTGGGGCGCCCCTTTGGGCCCCCCCGACGCAGGGGGCTCTCCGCCCGGGGGCTCCGTGGCGGCGACGCCGCGAGGCATAGCTGTAGCCTAGGGCGACAAAATTTCAGTCGTCGTCGCTGTAGGCGACAAACGATCGCCTAGTGTGATAAAACGTGTCGCATGGCGTTTGTCGGCGACGACAAAACAACACACAACAACGCCGCCAATTTTTCAAAATGGCGGCCTAGGTACCGTACCTAACCACACTTGGAACCAACAATTCTGCAGCACTCCTTCCCCATTTTATCACATAAACACACTTTGCACAAGCACATATCTTACACACCACACTACACAGACACAATTAGCATTGTTTACACTCTCACACGCGCAACGAAAGGCACCCGCGAAGCTACATCACCGTTTTGAACACAGAATTGATCGACATAGATTTTACGTGCACGAGAGCCAAACTCAGACTGAGGAAGGGAGCAGGGCTGGCATCTGATTGGAACAAAGCCGCGATGGCTAGTGTCGTACGCACTCAATGCTGCCAACCTGGCAGTGCGAAATTACACTAACCGGTGTGGGGCCGGCACTAGATCGGTGGCAGTGTTGTATAGTCTGTCCAAGCAAAGAAGACAATCTGGCAAGATGGGAGAATGACTCCAGCTTGGTCAATATCTGTTCAAGAGTTATAAATGTGGTCTTGATAGTAGATCAAACTGTTTCCTACAATTTGAAATCAAATTTATGATTTTTGAACCAAATTTGACCGAGCTTGAGTCATTTTCCCATCTTGCCAGAGGGTCTTCTTTGCTTGGTCCGACTATAGAAGCTATAGAGTGGGTTATGTCTATAGGTATAGGTTTAGTCGAGGTTTTTCTTGTCTGGAGGACTAATAACTCATTTTTGCAGGGATTGTGTATAAAGTGAGTCACTTTATTAATCATTACTATCACTATAAAGTGTGGTGTAAACATGTTTGGTGCAAGCTTGCATGAAACTTGGAAGAAACTTGTTCCCTATAGTTCCGTGCAAGCTTACAAGTAAATTGGTTAATTTATGGTGACCAAGGTTCTGTTTTCTTTCAAGAAAAATTGAGTCCTACGAAGATTATAAATCTATTCAGGGCAAAATCAAAAGAGACAATAGGTGCTTTACATAAGATGTGAGTAGGTTACATCACGTACAAGAGACAGACGAAACAGCCTACCTTTTTTAGTAAGCTATATCATTTTGTGAATCCTCTTCAGAGGGGAATGAATTGAGGACAGGAAAACATAACCCACCCTATAGCTCCTTTAATTGGCCCAAGCAAAGGAGACCCTGTGGCAAGATGGGAAAATGACTCAAGCTCGGTCAATTTTGGTTCAAAAATTATCTAATTGATCTCAAATTGTAGGAAAACATTAAAGCGTAGGTATACTATTCTAGTTTGTAAAGTTTGTCTATGATTATAGCTTTAAAGTTAAACTAGATAAAAAATAGGAGTTTCAATTCTATTGTTAAATTGAAACGTGATGTATTGAATGTAAATCATAATAAAATGGACATTGGTGAAAATCAATAACTCTACAGTTAGAAAACATAAAAATGAACCATTTTATAGTAAAATTTCGAATTTAAAGTCAAAATCATGACCTTATAACTCCAACTTGCCAAGTTGGGATCGAAAAGTCAATGCTAATCACAGTTTGTATAGTCTGTCCAAGCAAAGAAGACCCTCTAGCAAGATGGGAAAATGACTCAAGCTCGGTCAATATTTGTTCAAGAATTGGAAATGTGTTCTTAGTAGTGGATCAAATTCTTTCCTACAATTTAAGTTCAAATGGATAATTTTTGAACTAATATTCACCGAGTTCGAGTCATTTTCCCATCTTGCCAGAAGGTCTTCTTTGCTTGGAGAGACTTTATCTCTAGATCACAATTGAGGAATTAATATTGTCAACACTAAATGAGTAAACACTGCTTGCTCCAATCTAATCCTAATAATTAATCTCCGATCTGATCTCAAAGTGTACACAATCTGGGCTAAGGAGGCACAAAACATCAACTGAAACCCGAATACATAGGTATAGTGAGTGTACTTTAGCATCAGGAAATGTTGCTAATACATAGATATAGTGAGTAACATCGTGAACTGGAACCTAGATACATAGGTATAGTGAGTTCACTATAACATCTTAAACTGTACCTTATACATAGATATAGTGAGTAATATCGTGAACTGGAACCTAAATCATACTACATAGGTATAGTGAGTCCACTATTACATCTTAAACTGTACCTTATACATAGATATAGTGAGTAATATCGTGAACTGGAACCTAGATACATAGGAGAACCTAAATTGTGAACTGTGAACTGTAACATCAAGAAATGTTGCTGATACATAGATATAGTGAGTAGCAGCGTGAACTTGAACATGAATATATAGTTATAGTGAGTGTACTGTAGCATAGTGAACTGTGCCTAATACATAGATATAGTTAGTAATATCTTGAACTGGAACCTACATACATAGGTATAGTGAGTGTACTGTAACATAGTGATCTGTGCCTAATACATAGATATAGTGAGCGAACTGTGACTGGAACAGATTGACGGCAATTCTCTATTTATAGCTTAGGGAAGGGGGCTGTTTATCTAGGGGTTGGATCTAATTAATAGCAAGAAGGCAGAGAAGAGAAGGCGAGCGACAGAGAAAGAATGAGTGAGACAGAGTCACAGATAGAGATAGAGAGAGAGAGAGAGAGAGAGAGAGAGAGAGAGAGAGAGAGAGAGAAGATTAAGAAAGAGAGAGAGAGAAAAAAAGATTAAGAAAGAGAGAGTGATGGAGAAAGAGAAATTGAGGGTGAGAGAGTGAGTGAGAGAGAAGAATATAATATTATCGAGAAAGAGCGAGATAGGATAAAACAAGAGAGTAGTATGAAAATTCCAACTTTGTGGCAACCTTTCAAATGATCAAAGGGAGAAAAAGGAACAAAGATTAAGCAAAAAATAAGAAATGAGATGAAGAAGGAGGGGAAGAAGAAGAAGAAGAAAAAGAAGAAGAAGAAGAAGAAGAAGAAGAAGAAGAAGAAGAAGAAGAAGAAGAAGAAGAAGAAGGAGGAGAAGATCAAGAAGAAGAGGAAGAAGTAGAATAAGGTAATGTAGAAGAAGAACAAGCAATAAGTGTGATGGTAAAGAAATGGGATTAAGAAGCAGCAAGAATTATGAATAAAAAGACAGATGGGGGAAAACGTGATAGAGAAACGAGAAAACAGAGAAGAGAAAGTAAAAGAAGAAGAAAAAATAAGAAGATGAAGAAGAAAGAATAGAGAGGCTAAAGGCTGGAAAAAAAGGAGACGTAGAAGGAGAATTGTTAGAGAATGAGAAAATTGGGAGAAGAATGAGAAGATATGACGTAGTGGAAACAATCGATTATAGGTAACGCAAAAAAGTTAGGTGATTTCGTCTGCTTCTTGTACGCTCTAACAGCTGATTTTGTTAGTTAGAGTTGTCATTTAGCTATGCCGAGATTATGTTTTTGAAATCAAAAGAGACAATGGATGCTTTACATCAGCTGTTAGTAGGTTACATCGCGTGCAAGAGACAGAAATTAGATTGCATTTTGGGCGTCAGATATAAGAAAGGAGAAAAATAAAAAGAAGGAAAATGGGACTAGGAGTAAAGAAGGGAAGGAGGAGACAGTAGATTGAGAAAGGTTATGTAAATTACCTGTATCAGGAGTAGGCTTAGGCTCAGGGTAATCTCAGGTATATTGGTAAAGACTATAGACCCACCCCATACTCAAGGAATAGGGGGTTACGTGATGTTCCCATTTTAAAGTGTAAAGGAATAATAATAATGATAAGAAGAAGAAGAAGAAGAAGAAGAAGAAGAAGAAGAAGAAGAAGAAGAAGAAGAAGAAGAAGAAGAAGAAGAAGAAGAAGAAGAAGAAGAAGAAGAAGAAGAAGAAGAAGAAGAATTAAAGGGGATGGATTTCAGGTGAATAAAGAATGAATGAAGTGGGAAAAATGGATGAAAAAGGAGAGGAGCAGAAACTATGATAAAATGAAAGAAGGAAGTAGAAAAACAAATCCAAAAGATTGGACTGATTGTGACGTCACGTTGGAATAAAATTGAAAAATTGTAATGAAATCAGTAGTAACGAAAACTGAGAAAGAAATGGAAGAATAAGCAAGACAGTGAAGTAGAAGGAGAGCAAGAGGCCAGAAACACTGACGGCTTTTAAATGCCTGTTATCAATGCCCAGCTCTTTTAGGACAATCTGAAAGCGGTACATTGAAGCGAAACGGTGTAGCCGAGGTCACTCTTCTCTCAATACGCACTCGCCGAACGCTCACCGACTGTCCTTACAGAGCTGAGCTCCAATTACAATCACTTGCCAACCGCCAATTGTGTTTGTAATCTGCTATAAAGGATCAACTATATTCAGGTCGAGCAAAGAAGAAATTCTGGCAAGATGGGAAAATTACTCCAGCTCTGTCAATATTGGTTCAACAATTACCAATTTGGTCTCAAATTGTAGGAAAAATTATGCTCTAAAATTTAATACAAAACTTATAATTATTGAACCAATATTGTCCGAGCTGGAGTAATTTTCCCATCTTGCCAGAATGTCTTCTTGCTCGACCGGACTATACTGACCGAGTGCATTGACTCGGTGCTATAGACAGAGCGCGATAATGTGAAAGACAGAGAAAAAGGAAGAGGGAGAAAGAGCGAGAAAGAAAGAAAGACAGAGAAAAAGGAAAAGTGTAAGAAAGAGTTGTGGGAAGGTCATGCGAGAGTGAGAGGGAAAGTGTATCAGCTGTTCTGTGGTAAAGAATGCTTCTTCCTTCATCTGCGCTGAAGGCTATATTATCCAGAATAGTGGGCCTATTACCGATACCACAGCACTGATAGGGTGGAGTAGAATAATATTAGAACAATTTACTAATCTAACTCGAGGTAAAATTGAATAGTTTTTGTATTACAGTATTAAGTTTAGTATTAGGAAGGATTTGAATAGTTTACCTATACCACAGTACTTTATAATAGTGTAAAATAGTAGTGGAACAGTTTTCCAATCCAACTATCCAACTAACGGTAGGATTGAATAAATAGTATTGAATATATAGGATTGAATATAATAGTTTTGCACTTTTATCGATATTACTAATTATTGGGTATGAAGAATTTGAATTGCATGAAATTCACATTATGGGATGCACTTCGTGTTAATACTTATGATTTATTTATTTTTATGGTTAGCCTTGTAACGATGTTATGCAGGGCCCTTGCGTGGTTTTTTGGCGCCCTGTGCGAGATTTTGGCAGGTGACCCCCCCCCCCAATTACCAGACGAATGCAATCGAACATATTATAATACTGTATATCAAAGCCAAACATGATTCTAGCTGCATTGCATGTTCACATTTTTCTTATAAGCAATACCAATGTTGCATTTGGTGTTGCAAAAATAATTATTGGGACTTGCTTAGTTCAATGTATCCCAACGTATTGTTTTGTAATTTTATGTATTGGATTGGATTATTGTACTGGGTATTGGTCTCTCGGTGAGGGTGATTTATCGGTGAACGTGATGTTAAGTCACGAACACTGTGGACTGCCCTTGAATGGGTGACCGGTATTTGGCCAAGTACAGATTGGCGAGGTGGAACTACCTGTGAGGATCTCCACATCAATAAAAACCATAAGAATAATTAATTTAATGTAGTGTATATGTGACAATAAGCAAAAGCCTACAGGAATTTATAAAAAATAACTAAAGGCTATCAACATCACATTGTAGGCTAACATACTTTATCATAAAAATATTGAATTTTTAATTGATTAATCTATTTTATTAGTTTGCTTGAAAGCACATAAGAAAGGGAAAAATAATTTTCTCTCAGAAAAATATTGGAAATCATCATAAATATTTCATTTTACTGGAAATAAGAATGTTTTAACAAAAAATTGTAAACTCAATAACAAGCAAATTGAATATTTCTACCATTTTCAATGCTCTACCCAACTTTCTTAAATAAAATTTTAAATAGTTCCGAGTTCAGCCAGAAGATGGCAGTAGCAATAGGGTGACTTGGTTTGACACCCATTGGACACGCCTCCAAGCTACGCCTACGATCAAAATGGCCGAAAACATTGGGTAGAAAAGTTTCCAAATTCAACCAGTAGATGGCAGCAGTTGACGGGTGATGATCCAGTTTTGACTTGGACACGCCTTCATGCCCCGCCTGCCCTTTTCTTATTGGTTGACTGTGTTTTGTGAGCTCTGTCTCAGAAAATGGCTGCTAGCAACAAAATGATGGATGGTGTATCATACACAAAAATTACGCTGATTTACTATTGACGATCTTGTCCTAATATAATATTTATTTCTGTATTCAGTCTGGTAAGATTCTATCAAGTTAGTATTTGAAGAATTTATTTATAGAATTTACTCAGTTTTACTTTTATCGTGTAACTTGGGCCAGTACTAGACTCTAATAGGTTTATGCTGTATGGAATGAGATGGAAATATTATATGATTTCGCACTCCCATCTTATACTCATTAATTTTATTTTTCATACGATGAATTTCATGAAATAAAACTCGAACTATTCATGATACCGACCTCTTGCCAGAAAAAGTTTGGAAAACTACAACAATTCGGTCAAAATATTAGGGAGAAGTTTTTATCGGAAAATGGCTTGTGATTGGTCGACAGAGTGTACGTAAGGTGATTGTCAGCCAACAATAGAATTAAATTTAAGAGGGGCGTTTCTTGGCTTCATTTATGAGTAGTTATTCATGATTTATGATAAATGAGTTTATGCAGTGGAAATAATTTCTTGTGGGTTCAAGTTGTTGATAAAATATATTTTTTAATAAACATATGTTTTTATCAAATAGTGAAAAAATTATTCTAATAGCCCAATTGAAATTTTTAAAATTCGCGTTTTGCATCAGCCGCCGTGGCGCCCCCTTGGCCGTGGCGCCCTGTGCGGTCGCACACTCCGCACACCCCACGTGAGGGTACTGATGTTTCTACAACTTTCATCGGATTTTTTTTAATTAGGTACTTCAATATGCGTTTTTATAGATATCCTGAGACTTGAAACCTAGCTAGTTTTAGAAGATTTTTTTGGTAAAATATCATCAAAGTTAATAGTCACGTCAGTCACCATATCTTTAACATGAACACAATGCACCAAGACATGTAAAATAGTACAAGAAGCGTTAATTTGAAACGAATTTGATGAAAACTACAAATCAACCTTAAATATTAACCTTGAAATATAGTAAGGTTTTGTTGAAAGGTTATTGTTTTTATCTCGAGATTCAGATTTGCTTCAAAATAAGTATTTTATTGAGCACGGAAATGTGAAGAATAAGGAACCGGAGCTCAGCTCCGGTGTCCAAAAGAGTACCAGAGCGGCGCTCCGGTGAACTCCGACCGACTGAATACGGTTCTGCCGCTCTGCATTACGGTGATGAAAATCCAACAAAGGATCAAAGAAACCCCTACATGATCGGAAATTCGTAATCTATCGGGAAGATTTACACCGGCATTCTAGCGCTATCTCTCGTGAATATAACCAACTACTGCAATACTCCTACTTCCGTTATCAGCCACCAGATGACGCTAGCTGTAACACAGCTGATATTATCATTGTTGCATCATTCAAAGTTCATTCTTATCATTGGCGTTCATTGAATGAACAGTGCAGCTCTTGTCATTGTTTTTGATTACTAGCCTTGACTTGTTCGCTGCGTGAGATTTTTAGGTTATTTTCCATTAAATTTCTTAAGAATGAATCAAGTTTTAGTGAATATTCTACTGAAATTATTCGCAATAATCGGTTTTTTGTTGTCGTACTACGCGTACAATGTTGAAGTGAGCTTTGAAGAAGATAACAACTATGTTGCAATGTGTGATATCAGCGAACACATGAGTTGCACGAAAGCTTTCAGTTCTGAGTGAGTAAATTTACATTTTTAAAATATTTTTAAACATATTTTAAATATATTTTCAAACACATTAAGCCACGTTTACACTGGAGTTAATAACACAAATGTTAAAAACTTCTGTTTTTTGTGATTAACTTATTATTATATAGACTTATATACTATGTAACTTATTATAAAAAAGTTATAAACAATTTTGTTATTAACTCCGGTGTAAACGTGGCTTTAGATAAATGAAACTTTTTTCGGTTCTATGATCGGGTTTTTCTAAATTTTCCTTGAGATTACGGAAGATTATTCCAATTAGTAAAAATGGAACAGGAGCTTTACTGTTTTATTTACAATTTTTCCTTGAAATTTCAGAAGATTCGATTAGTCATGCTATCATGCAGCTTTTGAAAACCTACACAAATCCATATAGGCTAAATCCTACCTCTAGCTAAATAATTATTGAATGTGCTCAAATGAAAAATGTTAATTTTCTATGCTTGAGAATAAAGTTTACGTGATGTAAACGTTATTGATTACACGTTTTTATACGTGTACGTATTGAATTAGCATTTATTTTTTCATGGGTTTCAATCATGTATGTATAATTCTGTATAGGCCTATCATGCATTGAATAATAATTCATTCAATAATTTACAATAAAGATTACAACAGAATTTCTACCAAAACTGTTCCTATTAATACAAATAGTCAAAATAGTATATTATAATTACCATATAATATTATAATGTAATATTATATTATATTACTTAATGCATAAGAAAAATTGAAGTGATTGAAGGTAAATATCATCCAAGCTGAGAAGACACACCGTTACTATACAAAAGTGTATTGTAATGGCGTGTCTTCCCAGCTTGCACCAATTACAATCCTGACGCCAACCAAACTGGCGGTTAACGAATTTCTGTCATTAATGCTCAGCTCTGTCAGGACCGTTTAAGAGCGGTCTAAAAAGGCTTAATGATCTGGGTTAGGTCGCTTTTGACTCGATGTGCTCTCACAGACCGCTATCAGACTGTCCTTTCAGAGCTGAACATTAATTAGAGACATTCGTTAAACGGCAATTAAAATTTTGACGGCTGCTATTATCTGGAATACACAGTACAGTAGTATAATTTCAATTATTATTGACAGAAGATTGAGTTCTAGCGGCTCAAGGTCCATAGTCTGTCCAAGCAAAGAAGACATTCTGGCAAGATGGGAAAATGACTCCAGCTCGGTCAATATTTGTTCAAATAATATAAATTCAGCCTCAAATTACAGATCACAATGTATCCAACAATTTGAGACCAAATTTATAATTTTTAAATAAAAATTGACCGAGCTGGAGTCATTTTCCCATCTTGACAGAATGTCTTCTTTGCTTGGACAGACTGTATAATGATTCATCTAATTGAAATCCGATTGATTTCATTTTGGAGAATAATTTGTAATTTTTTTAGGTATGGGAAAGGATTCGGACTCACACATTATGTAGTTGGAGAAGATTCCCCATTAAATCAACCAAATGGAGTACTTGGATTGTTTTTCTACAGTATTTTTGGACTACTGAGTATGTAAACTTTACAAAATAATTTTGTAAATTTGTGTTTCTCATGCAATATTCAATAATTAAATAATTGGAAATGGGATTTTTCACCTGATTCTGATATTTAAGGACGAAAATAATTGTGTCAATTAAACTTTAAAACTTAGGGCTTATTAAAAATAATAATGGCTATTTAAAATAATTGAAAAATAAAATTAGAATCAAATACCCTTTTAAAAACTTTAAAATTATTAATGCACAAACATGTTTCGGGACATTCAGCCCATTATCAATGTGGATAAAATAATAATCATTAATTAAAACATTGAAACATGTTTGTGCATTAATAATTTTAAAGTTTTTAAAAAGGTATTTGATTCTCATTTTATTTTTCAATTAATTGTGTCGAATATGTGTATTATAAATTATTCTTGAAACTGTTGTTTTTCAGGTTTCTTCTTTCAGTCATCCATTCAATTCAATAATTTAATGTATTACTGTATTTCTGAAAAAAATAAATAGAATTTCAGAAATGTATATTTTGAAATAAATAAATAAATTTCCATTATTCACTTACTCTCACTTTGTTGTGTTATGTCGTACTTTTATGTTCTCTCCGATATATTCTGTTCAAACAAAGAAGACCCTCTTGCAATATGGGAAAATAACTTCAGCTCGGTCAATATTTGTTCAAGAATAAGAAATTTAGTCTCAAATTGTAGATCTTAATCTGCTCCACAATTTGAGATCAAATTGATAATTTTTGAATCAATATTGATCGAGCTTAAGTCATTTCCCCATCTTGCCAGAGGGTCTTCTTTGCTTGGACAGACTATATCTGATACACTAGTAGCCTACTACTGTATCAAGATAGTAGGCTGTAGGCTAATTCATGTTCTGAATGTTACATTTTTGCAATTTAATAAAAGTTATTGGATGAGTTCTTATCCAGTTATAACCCATATTGTTGAAAAATGGCGTTTTCTAGCATATTTTTCCCAATTATCTCAATAACCGTTGAAGTAACAAACTTGAATCTGGTTTCATTGAATTCCTCAGCTAATTTTACATAGGAATTGATTATTTTAGAACCTCAGTAGAGCCTCTAAAAAATTAGAAAAATAAATATTTTTTGAAAAATCTCAATTTTCCGCCATTGTTATCTCGGTAACAAAGCGTTTTTGGGGGTTGGTCCCATGGAACTTTTTTTTCTACTTGGTGTAAGGAATCAGCCTGAGAAGTATTGCACATTCCTCCTGAAACACCCAGTATATAAATATATATATATATTTTTTGAAAATGCAAACAATCAACTTCAATCAGTTTATACTCCAGATTGCCTACCTACTCTATAGCATAGTTGTGTATAAAAAATTGACTTTAGTATTAAAAATAAAAATTATTGATTCGTTGCAAATTATCTCTGTTAAGTTTCTTAATACATCTGTAATGTATATTTCCACATTTATTAGAATCGATCAATTAATTTATTCATTCTGTTGGCTTCGATCTTGTAATATTTCAACCTTGAAATCACAGCTCTAATCTTCTAATTTTTCAATTAATACATTATTTTTATATATTTTTCAGGTTTCTCCAATTCAAGCCTCAGCACCATAACATTGATTTCTATGGCAAGCGCATCAAATCTAGTTTCCCTGTATTTGGCATACATACTGTATTTTGTGCTATATGACGCCTGTGTGGTATGCATATCCACTTACGTTGTTAATGCTATCCTGCTATGGTTGGCTTTGAGCAGGCAAAAATCGAGCGTTGAGAACAGCATCAGAAAACAAAATAAATCGAAACAGAAATAGATGATGAGTGAATAAATAGTGGGGAAATAATATAAACATTCAATTCCAATAATGACAAAGTGATATTTTTACGGAGATTTCATTATTTTGTAAGTGATATTAGTTATAATATCATATTATAAATGATATTAGTTGAATACTCGTATTAGTAATAATTGCTTCGATTTATTCACAGCAAATGAGGAGTATTTTATTGTACATGTATTGTATTTGTACTGTATTATCTGTGATTTAACAAAGACAACATACTGTAGTATCATTATCACAACATTTCTGCATCTATTTCACTCATCAAAATTGATTAAATATTTACTTATTATCATGATGATGATTGAAGAATTAATTTTCAATTGGAAAAATGAAATGAACGAATAATAAACAATTTTAGAATAAAATTTTGTTGTTAAATTGAGACAGGAATAGACTTAAAGATAAATGTAGAAGAGATTTTAGAATTAAATGGATTTGAAGAAAAGATGATACGGCATAGTCTGTCCAAGCAAAGAAGACATTCTGGCAAGATGGGAAAATGACTCCAGCTTGGTCAATATCTGTTCAAGAATTATAAATGTGGTCATAATTGTAGATCAAATTGTTTCCTAAAATTTGAGATCAAATTGATAATTCTTTAACCATGTTGCCAGAGGGTCTTCTCTGCGTGGACAGAATATGGTTGATGTTGAAATAAAATGACTGTCCCCTATTTAAAAATCTTATTCAATTTTTTTTCGTATTGGGTATATATTTACTGATGTTCCTTTTTTTGAAATTTATATTCTAGTAAAGACTGTTATGTGTGTTATTTATGACTAGCACTAGCCTATCATATTCTTCTCAAGCTCTCTATGATGAATTACTAACTGAAAATCTTTTCAAAATTGTATCAACAACTATTGTAACTAATATAATACCAATGTTGGCTTTAGGAGGTACAGTAACTCATTTTGTGAATACTTGTGGGAACCTAGCTGCAATGCCTTATTCATAGTTGTATTATTAGTAGTTGATCTATTATTTTTCTCCAGTAAAAAATTATTTGTTAGCAGTTGTGTCAATGATGGAAATGATAAAGAAAAGATCAAAATTTCGTTGCCAAGATAACAGCATAACACATTGTAGATTACATGATAAAATTTTTCATCAATATAATTTATTGAACGTAGTTGCAATGTATGATGTAACTTTACAAAATAGCTTGTCAATTGTTCAAACATTGATTCAAGTTCAATTTCCAATCAAATTCAAACAAAATTTATCTAGAACATTGTCTGACTTGTGTGAAAACATTAAATTTACTATTTTCATGAAATTGAACACTGATAATGATAATTTATACACTGATAATGATATGTATTTAGTCAATAGTGCAGATACTTACTATTTTGTATTTGTTGTCTACTCTCCACTCAATTAAATATTTATATTTTTTTGATGATACAGTATTATACAAACTTGTGCTGAAAAAATTTATATGGAATGAGAATCTGAAATTGTAATCATGTATACTCAAGATATTGGTAAATATACTATTTTTCTAGTATATTCGTTATTTATTCGACCTAGGTTCCATTTTTATCTGATAATTTTATTATTGAATAATTATTAAATAATAATCATAATTATTATTCTATTTACTTTAAAATATAAATAAGTCTATAATACTAAAAATTATAAAACTATTATGATCTTGATATAGTCTGTCCAAGCAAAGAAGACCCTCTGGCAAGATGGGAAAATGACTCAAACTCGGTCAAAAATTATCTATTAGATCTCAAATTGTGGGAAACAATTTGATTTACTATCAAGACCACATTTATAGTTCTTGAACAAATATCGACCAAGCTGGAGTCATTCTCGCATCGTTCCAGAGGGTCTTCTTTGCTTGGAAAGACTATAGTGAATGGTTGTCTACAATTCACTTGAGAAGAATGTTACTTGAAAATATGAATTTTTGGCAAACATTTTTTACACACTCTTCAAAATGGAAGAATAAATATGTAATTATGTTTGATTTGCACAAGTTAATAGGATTTCATCAGGAAAGATGTAAAACAGATATATCTGAGTAACTCAGTGTGATGATATTGAATCATCATATGACTAGTGTTTTCTTCTTATGTTTCTGTTATCAGATGTTGAACTATTTATTCTAATTTTGAATCTGTTATGAATTCATTACTGATCAATAAAGCCTAGAATGCAGAGGTTTTTCATTACACTTAGAAATTTTATTTTGAAATTTTACAGGGAATAATATTGTAACTATTATTATTTATTCTCAATGATAATTTCAAAGTTCAAAATTAGAACAAACTCCTGCAAAAAATGTAATACTAAATGAGAATCTGGAACTAATTATTCGTATTTTACTTCACACAACATTCAATTCAGGATTCCTTTCGATCGGAATACCTTTCTTATTTAAAAAAAAAATCAATTAAAAGGTTAGTTGATCAGTGCAGTTGCAACACAGTTTGAAGTTACTTGCCTTTTCTGATTTGTCAATCGAGCATCAGTTCTCCAAACCATAACCATCTATCAATAATTCTCGAATTGATAGAATTGTTAGATGGTTACGTTCAAACCTCCAAGTAAATTGAATGTAAGTTACGCTCTACCATTATAGAAAATGTCACATTTTCTCCAACAATTTTACTACGGCATACAGAATTCAGCACCAAAAGCTATAATTATATTTTTGAGGTAGGATCAACATATATTATTTGATTTGAAGTCATATTTCTTCATCTCTCTATTTACAATTGACATATTATACATAATATAATTTACACACAAAGAGTCCAAAATAATAGGGTTAGTTCACTTGCACTTGAACACAAATATTTTTGGTCCCAAATAAAATCACAAGGAAATTTGGAATCTTGAATGTAAACATGAGGAATTAATCAAAACATTCCATTACAATAATAGTACTGCTATTATTAATAAAAGAGCATAATATTGTCTATATCTATTGTATATATAATGATAATATTTATGTTCATTAATTATGTACAAGTATCTCAACATCTCACCTGACACTGTGTCTTCAGTTTTGATATTGCTTCTTCCATTTCCATATCTTCGATTCCCAATAGATTGATTTATCCTATTGACAATCATTCCAAACTAATCAAAGAGTTGGGCGGCTTCGTCTGCCTCTTGTACGTGATGTTAGCTACTAACAGCTGATGTAAATCATCTATTGTAAGGCTCTATGAAAAGTCTTTACCGGTATATTGTCATCTATTGTCTCTTCTGAATTCAAACACATCATCTACGCATAGCTGAGAGGCAACTACAATTGACAACATCAGCTGTTGTAGCGCACAAGTAGCAGACGAAACCGCCTAACGTTTTGGCTTCAGCTGTAGGATATGGTGATCTTACATTTATGATTTTATTCTTATTATTATCATAATTATGAATAAATGATCACTACAACTAGATGGTCAATATAGGTGTAATTTATTCAATACTTATTTTCTCTTAGGGCTACTGTATTCGTTAAAACTTTAAATAATAGAAATCAATAGAAAGGGTACTTTGATTTATATTATATGAAGTATAATTTATTGTTCTTCTTTATGGAAATATTGCATAACTCTCAAACAAAATAAATAAAAGTCAAACCCAGTAAATTACAAGCAAATGTGGGACATACTCATTATCGAAGTATAGTCCGTCCAATGAGCAAAGAAGACATTCTGGCAAGATGGGAAAATGACTCTAGCTCAGTCAATATTTGCTCAAAAATTATCAATTTGATCACAAATTGTAGATCAAAATGTTTTCTACAATCTGAGACCAAATTGATTATTTTCGAACCAATATTGACCGAGCTGGAGTCATTTTCCGATCTTGCTAGAGGATCTTCTTTGCTTGGACAGTCTTATAGCAGTGTGGCTCTAATCAAGTTGTTTATTGGTTAGTTTGAAGCGGTGCATACGCCCATGCAGTACTGAAGACATTATAATTAGGCGACAATGGAATGCTGGAATGCGCGTTACAATAATCACACCTTTATTCAGAAATAAAAGGAATTAGAAGGAGAGAATAGATAATAGCGAAGAGAAAGAATGAATATTACGTAGGAGAAAACGGATAAGAATTTTGTGTGAAGAAAAAGAGAGAGAATGCAAGGGAATACGCATAGAATGAGAGAAGTGTTGCTTGTGGTGTGGCAAAAAGAATTGGCTATACTTGCTTTTTTTTTGAGGGTGATGCCCACATGGGCTCTTGGGCCTGTGCGTGGGTAAGGGGAAGGATGATGATGAGAGATGAATGGACATTGCTTATTTCAATATATCTCAACGTATTGTTGGGATCAGAGAGAATAGAATATAGAAATTCTCATATTCTATTATCGCTGGTTGGGATTCGTACCCACGACCGGGTAGCGCTAGCGGACTGAAGGTTGTAACGCCCCAGACCACTCGGCCACCCCGGCCGTATTGGATACGTGATAAGCAAAAGCCTACAGGAAAATATAAATAAAGGCTATCTATATTGAGCAAAAATGTCACATTGTACTGTATTTTATCATTAAAATATTTAATTTTTAATAATTATTGATTAATTTATTTTATTATAATAAAATTGAAAGCACAATAAGAAATGTGTGCTTGAAAGCTCATAAGGAAGGAAACAATAAATTTTTTACAGAAAAATATTGGGTATCATCATAAATATACCATTCAACTGAAAATAAAGATATTTTAACAAAAATTCGGAAACTCAATAACAAACAAATTGAAGACTTCAGCCATTTTCACTGCTCTACCCAACTTTCTTGAATAACATTTGAAATAGTTCCGAATTCAGCCAGCAGATAGCAATAGCAATAGCAGTAGCAATAGGGCGACTTGCTTCGACTTCCATTGGACACGCCTCCAAGTTCCACTTTCGATCAAAATTGCCGTAAACATCGATTAGGAAAGTTTCCAAATTCAACCAGTAGATGGCAGCAGTTTACGGGTGGTGTTTCAGTTTTGAATTGGACACGCCTTCATGCCCCGCCTGCTCTTTTCTTATTGGTTGACAGTTTTTCGTGAGTTCTGTCTTAGAAAATGGCTGCTAGCAAGAAAATGGTGGATGGTGTATCATTCACAAGGAATTACACTGATTTACTATTGATGATCTTGTGTATAATATTTATTTATGTATTCAGGCTGGTTAGATTCTATCAAGTTAGTATTTAAAAAATTTATTTATAGAATTTAGATTCAGTTTTACTTTCATTGTGTAACTTGAGCCAGTACTAGACTTCAATAATTTTATGCTGCATGAAATAAGATGAAAATATGATTCACATTCCCATCTTATTCTCATCAATTCTATTTTTATACGATGAATATAATGAAATAGAACTCAAACTATTCATGATCTAATACGAACCTATTGCCAGAAAAAAGTTTGAAAAACTACACCAATTCGGTAAAAATATTGGGGAGAAGTATTTATCAAAAACTGGCTTGTGATTGGTCGACAGAGAGTGAGGTGGTAGTCAGCTGGAATGACAGATGTAAATGGAACGAAGAAGGAGGAGGAGAAAAGAAACCAAAGAAGTAGTGGAAGATAAATAAAAATTAGTAGTGAAAGATGATGTGTAAGCGAAAGAAGGGAAAGAAGAATAATTAGTAGTAGACGAAGACGTAGAATAGGAACAACAAGAAGGAAGAAAGAGTGGAAATAGTAATAGAAGACAGAAAAGAGGAAGAAAGTAGAATAAATAAAAAGTAGAACAAATAGAAGAGGAAAATCAAGATGGAACTGATATTAATAAATTATGAGAAGGTTAATATAATATATTGGACAATAATATTAGATATAGGAATAATAAAATAGAAGCTTGAGGAATAGAGATAGAGAAAAATAAGAATAAATGAGAGAAAGTAGAAGAGAGGAATAAAGAGGAAAAGAGAGAGAGAGAGAGAAACAGAGAGAGAGAGAGAGCTGAAATAGAACAAGGATTGAGCACAAAAGAACAGTACTAAGCAAAATTGAGTAGGAGTTTCAAATGGCTTGGTTGAAACTAATATAATAAAAGAATCAACAACACCTTACCTTGCATAAGATAGTGTGTAGACCGTCCAAGCAAAGAAGACACTCTGGCAAGATGGGAAAATTACCCAAGCTCGGTCAATATTTGTTCAAAAATTAGTTTCAAATTGTAGGAAACATTCTAGTCTACTAGTCCAAGTTTATAATTTTCGAAACAATATAGACCGAACAGGAGTCATTTTCCCATCTTGCCAGAATGTCTTCTTTGCTTCGACAGACTATACTTTGCATAAGGTTGAATATAATTTTATTCAGCACTCTTTAGTCTTTGAGATATCCTTCTATTCAAACACAGTATCCACCTCTTATTGCTTTTTATCCTTCTTATTCTTCTTTATTGTTCCTTTCTTCAGCTTATTCTCTTGTCACCTACTCATCGTTTTCTAGTATTTTTTGTCTTGACCTCCTAGCATTTTCTGATTTGATTTTCTTAGTTTTTATCACACCTTACTCATACCTTTTTGCAATCTTTTCTAAATTTTCCTTGTAATTTTTCTTCTCTTTTTAGTTTCTTTCTTCTTTTCCTCCCTATCATCTTCCAAGTTTTTGGTTATCTTCATTTTTCCACATATCCATCTACATTCATCTTCACAATATCTTTCCTTCGTATTAATTCTCTTTCATTACCTCTATTTTTACTTTTTATTTA
The DNA here is from genome assembly GCA_017141385.1 of Sogatella furcifera. Classification (NCBI taxonomy): domain Eukaryota; kingdom Metazoa; phylum Arthropoda; class Insecta; order Hemiptera; family Delphacidae; genus Sogatella; species Sogatella furcifera. The sequence continues at coordinate 30,568,895 of CM029555.1, read as the reverse complement.
TTTATTTCCTATTTTTTGCCCAATTTAAATACTTATCATTCTTTCAACATCTCCTTTTCCTCAACATAATTTTCTTTTCTTGCTTTTTATTAGGTTTCTACACCTTCTATTCCTTCCTCACTCTTCTTTTAATTATCCAAGTATTTCTCATTCCTTTTCATCTGTTACACTCTTTCTTCTCCCATGTTTTGTTGTTGATCTTCTTCTTTTTCTTCTTCTTCTTCTTCTTCATCATCATCATCATCATCATCATCTTCTTCTTCATCTTCATCATCTTCTCTCATCATCATCTTCTTCATCATCATCTTCTTCTTCTTCATCTTCTTCATCATCTTCATCATCATCATCATCATCATCATCTTCATCTTCTCATCATCATCTTCATCTTCTTCTTCTTCTTTTTCTTCATCATCATCATCATCATCTCATCTTCTTCTTCTTCTTCTTCTTCTTCTTCTTCTTCTTCTTCTTCTTCTTCTTCTTCTTCTTCTTCTTCTTCTTCTTCTTCTTCTTCTTCTTCTTCTTCTTCTACGTTCTTTTCTCTTTCTTCCGCTAATACCGGACCGGACAAGCCCACACACTTTTTTATTCCTCTATTTTTGTGTATCATGTTTGTCTGAAAATCTGAATAAATTGAGAGAGACTAGAGAAGGCGACGAGTTCATAGCTGAGAGAGTGAGATAAAGTGAGTAAGTGTGTGAGGGAAAGAGAGAGAGAGAGATAGGAGAAAGAGAGATGAAAAAGATAAAATGAAAATGAAAATAGGTGTGCTAACGGATTCTCAACAGAGACTTACAACTGACTGATGATCTTTTCAATACATTTCAATAAGTACTCAGACCCAGTCACTTTATCTTTCTTTCCTTTGTCCTTCTTCTTGTTTCACCTTATTCTTCTATTTCTCATCTTTTAACTTCTTCTTCTTCTTTCCTTCCTACCACTTCAGCCTTCCTTCTTCTTCTTCTTTTTTCTATTTCTTCCTTCTCTTTATTATTTCATCTTCTTCTGAATCTGATTACATTTTCACAATAGTCACTTAAAATTTTCCTCTAATAGGCCTAATCTTACTCCACGCATACTCTTTTTTTCTTAGTACTTTAAAATAATTCAAATCAAAGAACCCTTTTTAAAAATATTTAAAAATAAAACTTTGATTTGAATTAATTTAAAGTATTAATAATAGAGAAAATTAGTATTCATCTTTTCTTCTCTTTCTTCATCATTCCACTCTTACCTTCCTTTCTCTTATTCCTTCATACCTCTATCATCATCCTTTTCTTCTTCTTCTTCTTCTTCTTCTTCTTCTTCTTCTTCTTCTTCTTCTTCTTCTTCTTCTTCTTCTTCTTCTTCTTCTTCTTCTTCTTCTTCTTCTTCTTCTTCTTCTTCTTCTTCTTCTTCTTCTTCTTCTTCTTCTTCTTCTTCTTCTTCTTCTTCTTCTTCTTCTTCTTCTTCTTTTTCTTCTTCTTCTTGTTATTCTTCTTATTCCATTCTCTTTCCGCTTCTGTGTTGGTCACTCTTACTATTTTCCTCTATCAATCTTCCTTTTCTCATTCGCTCTCTTCTTCTTCTTCTTCTTCTTTTCCTTATCCTTCTTCAGTTTCTTACTTTTCTTGTTCTACCTACTCAAACACATATTCTTTCATCTCATTCATGTCAGTGTCCTTCCTCTCTATATTTGTACAACACTGTGCTCAATGCTGACTTGCTTGCTGGTTTACAGGCAGGAAACTCATTCGGAATGTATTACAAGGTGTTGATACTATTGTGAAATACGATAAAATACTGGATTAGATTTTTATTCAGTTATTTTTACCCACGTTACTATATTGTGAAATACACCTGACAATAAAATATTCCGATTTTATTGGACTCTTTCTACAAAGCTAATCAATCTTGAATGTTATAGTCTGTACAAGCAAAGAAGACATACTGGCAAGATGGGAAAATGACTACAGCTCAGTCAATATTGATTCATAAATTATGAATTTGGTCTCAAATTGTAGATCAAACTTTTCCCAACAATTTGGTATTAAATTTATAATTTTTGAACCAGAAGTGACCGAGCTGGAGTCATTTTCCGATCTTGCCAGAATGCCTTCTCTGCTTGGACGGAATAAAGCCTACAGAATGTTGGTTTTACCTCAAAATTTAGCCCACTCTTGAAATCTACATTTTTAAGTGTTAGGCTCTCTTCATTGATCCTGTGAATAAAATGAAACCCACTCAGTAAATTTAATGTATTTTTTTATTCATTCAGCACTTGTATCAACAGCCTACAGAAGTTGATTTTATAGCCTTTTAAAGGATTTTATTGGCTTATTTCTTCAACCAATTCTGGTTACATTGTTTCCTGATGAAATAAATCTGTTGAATTTTATATTTATTTGAACTGAAGAACAGAACAAGTCATTAATTTAGGATGTTCTCATGTAACGGTAGAAATGAAGTTAATGTTGAAATTCAAATTAGTTACGTTTTTCCTAATTTTTATCTTGCAGTCCAAGTAAAGTTTGATGAAATTGGTGAAAATCAACAAGTAGAATTTGTAATTTTCCAAGGTTGAATGAAATATTTTCCAAAATTGAATGGCTAAATTTGTTTTATAGTCAAGGGGAACCTTCCTGTAATTATAACACAATTAAGAGTCTTGAAAATATAAATAAATGTCACAGTAAAAAAATACTTGAACTTTCTACATTACGGAATAATTCAGTGTATAGTATAAAACTTATGAAAAAAATCTATGAAGACACTACGTAAACAATATATTCTGATTATAAATTAATCATCTTGAGATGATTATAACTCATATCTCCGTTTGGGGAAAATGAGGTTATCTGGCGAAGTGGAACAACCCTTGGGTCTCCCCACTATTAAATGCCATACGCTAAATAAATCTTGAGATTAAAAAAATTCACCCGAAAATGAAATGTAGAGGAATCTATTTAAATTTGAGTTTCTATTATGAAATACATATTGTTTTGAAAATAAAAATAACTTTGAAGTTAATGGTACAAACAAGTATCAATTTTTTAGAATTATATGCAATTTAAAATACATCTTACCAATATAGCTTGAATAAAAAAATAAAACAATCTGTGGAATGCATGGGAACTACCTGCTGGAATTTGTTTCACCTGGAAGATGAGAATTGCAGAATGATTACACTGTAATTGTAACAATTAAAATTGTCAATGAACAGTAATTACAGGCGTAATTGTAAGGAAGTTTGACAATGACCAATATTGCTTAGTGAATAAAAAATCCTTGGCATGAATACTGTGTGAACAATTTTTCCACGCAATTCAGAAATTTTTAATACAAAAATTCAGACGCAAATGAGTTTAAATCTCAGAGAAACTAAATTTTCTGTGGTTTGGTGAGGAAATTCTTATACTGAGAATAATATAATCTTTTATAAGAGTGTGAAAGAATTCCATACTACCTTGTAGTAAACATTCCTAAATGAAGAAAGAATGGTAAAATTTAAAAGAATGGTATAGTCTGTCCAAGCAAAGAAGACCCTCTGGCAAGATTAGAAAATGATTCAAGCTCGGTCAATATTGGTTCAACAAATATTGATTTTCTCAATCGTAGGAAACACTCTGATCTACAATTTGATACCAAATCAATATTTTTTGAACCAATATTGATTGAGCTGGAGTCATTTTCTCATCTTGCCAGAGGGTCTTCTTTGCTTGGACAGACTATACTATAAGGTTAATAAGTTAATTAAATTTTTCATAATTCGATAGTTACAAAACATATACTGGAGTAGAGACGGAGAGATTTCCAATAATCTCAATTCAATGCAATTTTGTTCCAATTTTTACTGATCCAACTCAGTATCAAACAATTCGTATTATTCTCTCCTCAATTTTACTACAAGTACTGTAGTCTCTTCCAAGATATTCAAACGAAACTATATCTATTATTCATGCTAAGCTCTTTAAGGACACCCTGAAAGCGGTCATCTACAAAAGTGAGACGGTTCAGCTGAGGTCGATTCCACTTGATTTATGCCATCATAGACCGCTCACCGACTGTCCTGACAGAGCTGAGCATTAATAACAGTCATTGTTAAACTCCTATTTTGTTTGTGTCTGCTATACCACTGTATCATGACTACTGAAGAATTGAATAGTTCATTCTATCTTAATAATAATAATAGAATAGATGAAAGAATTATAATTATTACATTGCAGTAACTTACACCAACTTCTGGATAATTATGATAATAATAATGATTGGTCAATATTTGCAGTTGTAGAAGTCCTTTGTCTATTTATATAGCAATATATGAGGATTCTAATTAATTATTAAAATAATAGAATAGTTCTTTTCAATAGAATAGTTCTATTCTCACTAATCATTGCTGTATCCTCTATTCATCCGTATCATTCACCTTCAATTCTTCCGTATCACTCTTCATAGCTACGTACCATCCGTTACTCGAAGCAAGAAACAGCGTATCATTCACCAGTTCGCGAGCTTCCTCTTCACACGCGGGATCCAGTGGGGCGCAGCCCCCGCTAAAATTCCGCCAAACGCCGGTCTTTGAGCGGTTTGAATTATTTTTGTTGTTTAGTTTATTTTATGTCACCGTGTGGTGACGATTGTGGTGTGTTGTGAATTGAATCTTTTACTTGATTTTTGTTTCGTGAAAATTTTGTAAAAGTTTATAGTTTTTGTGTTGTTTGTTGGTGTGAACCTTAGGCCTAGTTGTTGCTGATTAGTGGATTAGTTTCAATCGGCTGTTAGGGTGAGTTTTCATAATTAAAGATCAAATATTTATTGATTCTAATTATTATTCGCCTTGAAAATGATTTTCACTACGGGAATTTGTTATTAACATTGTACTATTTGTTTTCGCCTAAAATTCTTCATAATAATAGATCATTCTCAAGGGTGATGCCCACATGATACCTAGACTTGTGCAAGGGTATTTAAATGGTTGATCATGAAATTTAAGTGAATATTGAGCACGAGATAAGTTGTTTGTGGCCGAAATGTGACCAAACTGGCTCTTGAAAATTAGAATAAGTTTTAAAAAATAATTTTGCACAAAATCAAGAGCTATAAAAATTTTCCATCTTAAGTCCCCTCCAATAAGCTAAAAATAATCAGTTATGCATCATCAATTATATTTTGTGAGGGAGATTTGATTAAAATTTGGAAAACAAAGTTATTATCAACCTGAGGTCAATCAACAACTCCACACGATTTAGCCTATGTGATAAATTTTATTTTAAAAAATAAGTCATGCAAATAACAGAAAAGGTATCAAGTTCACTATTTACACAATTAATTATTTACGACAGTGAAAAATCTACTTCTCTGTATTTGTGAAGGCAATTTTGTGGTAGTTATATTGAATAAGAAAACAATAAATTGTCAATCACAAATTAATTGAAAACTGAGATTTTCGAAAAATCCAGATCCTCGATTTCCAATAGATCTGTGTTTGATAATATATCGTTATCTTATTAAAAAAAAAACATTAGCTGTGTAGACACTCTGTCAGTGTTGAATCTAATTAAAGTTAATTTTACAATTTAATCTTATTCGAGAAAGCGTTTGATAACGTCATTCTACTCTGGTTAAACAACTGGTTTTCCATAGACATTGACCGTTAAAGTTAGAAAAATGATGGATCTGAATAATTAGGAGATGCCCAAACCAATCAATGATAGCATTTTTGAATGGTAGACTACCGGTACTGTGCCCACAATAGCCTACTATACTGTGCCCACACACTATAATAATATGAAAGTGTTGCTTTTAAATTGATGCTGTGGGCGTACCATGAACTACTTATGCGTTTGATGATTGGACTCGACCATAAACTGTTACCTACTATTACCTCGATAATTTTCTTCCAGTCATCATTAGTCACCACTAACTTACTACTTGGAGATTTTCCTGTTCCTGTTCATAAATAGAATAGTGGGCTCTCAATTTTTTCCTGTAAAATTGAATAATTGAATAGTATTTGTCTACGTCATCTTCAAGTACATGTAAATTCACACGAAGCCTACTCTACACACTTAGGTACATTTAAATAAATTTAAATATATTTACACTTTCTTCAGATACGTTGAGGTTGAGGAGCTTCTTCATAATAAGAAGAAAAATGTTTTAAATTGCACCAAAATTAGGTTATTTGAAACTATCATATACATATTAGTTACATTACTCTTTAATACTAGAGTAAAAAACTATTACAGTCGAATCTCGATAATACAAACATTCGATAATACGAAACTCTTGATAATACGAACTAGATCCCTGGTCCCTTGAAAAACTCTTGATAATTCTAACAAAATCAATCAATGCATTTAGGTACACCCGAAAATACGAATCAAAATACAGAGCCTGATCCAACTGCAACACGCGACAATTCGGATTTCTTTACAAAAACTCTCGATAATACGAACTTCTACTGAACGTGAACGTGATCAAATCCTCATGAAATTTACAAACATGATCAAACCTGCATAAAATTCCCAAAAATGCTCATTCACTTCATCGAAGCAAAGAGTTCATTGAGAAATCTTTGAGCGTTTGCTCTTCAAAATTAACTTAATGGTGATGGGGAAGTTTTCCAAGCTTTCATAAAAGATAGTCACCTGTTTTGACTGAATGCACAATAAATAATATTGTTTTTTCTTTCAAAGATTACAACAGAAAATTCGACTAAAAAATAATAATTATCTACTACTAATAATAATTATATATAATAATAATAATTATAAATCTACTTTCAATTGATTGCACAAAACTGTAATAATTGTTCTTATTTTTTTAATTGATTTCTCAACTTCAAATTCTTCTATTTCTAGTTTCTCAATTCTTGATAATTAATAAATAATTTATCAATCATCTTAAATAGCCCTAAGTTTAAAGTTTAATTTTCTTGATAATTATTATTTTCATAGTTTTACAGTACTGCATTTGAAAATTTGAACATTTAATGGACCAAAGTGTCAAACAATTTTGCTTTCGATAGATTTATTCTCCTCTTCCATCCAACTTTCAACAATACAAACTCTCGATAATTCGAACTTTTTCTCTGGTCCATCCAAATTCGTATTATCGAGAGTCGACTGTATATTGTAATAATTAAAATGGACTGATCTTTGTGGAATTTAGAACATTTGTGTTCTCAGTTCATGTTTTGTCAGGACTAAATTTGACGTGTGAGGATCTTTAAATCTTTGGATCCTTGCATCCGTCACTTCAGATGCAATAGGACTGAATCAATTTACAGCGATATGTCATTAGGTCCACGAACTTAAGGTTAACTACACTATTGGTAGTTGCTAACCAATCACAGTGAACGTCTGCCATTGGCTAAGACAAGCTCCTCCCCGATTAGCTAGCTGTTCATACAAACGTTACAAGATGGCGAAAAAGCAAGAAACACTGTATCGTGTGAATCGGGGAGGAGCTTATCCAGACCAATGGCAGACGTTCGCTGCGATTGGTTCAAGCAACCACCAATAGCGGTGCTTGACTGTTAGTTTAAATACTGCTGCTCTACACTTCAAGTTCCAGTTTACCACTGGCGGCTCGTGCCCACGAAACAGGTGAAGTGCTGTACAGTAAAAGATACGAGCACTTCACCTAATAAGTTTACCAGAGATTGGTAATGGTGTAGAAACCGAAATTTAGATTGTTAATGAATCTGTGGTTTGACAATATCTTGTTTTTTTATTTATTAAAACTTGGTCATTGTGTGCCTAGGCTACTTTCTAGAGAGATACTTTTTCCTTCAAATTCATTAATTCATTAATTACCTAGTAAGAGACTAAAGCTATTCTATTTTAACTTATATTGATACGAGTAATTAGAGAAGGTATGACCAATGAGCTTAACCTATATTGGTTAATAAGTGACATAAATATATTCTTATAGCTTTCAATGATGGGAAGACCCTTTTGGGTAGTTCCACCTCGCCAATGTGTACTTGGCCAAATACCGGTCACCCATCCAAGAGCAGTCCACAGTGTTCGTGACTTAACGTTCACCGATAGATCACCCTCACCGAGAGACCAATACCCAGTACAATAACTGACAAATTTTTTCACATATTCACAAAGTAAAAAAGGATACTCTGTTTTTGAACACTGACCAGCGCTGATCTGTAAGTTTGATGTGTAAAATGACGTCATCTTAAGCTGGATAAATTCATTTTATCAGTATCTGTGCAACCGAATGCTACATTTTTTTGATAAATTCTCATTATTTGACTTTTGGTTATCAGTGATTAGTGATTGCAGTAATTCATGAAAAACGAATCCCTGTATTTTGCAAAAGCAACTCACACTTGATATTTTGTTTTTTCTAAGTTTATTTGCAACAAATTACACCATAACAACCTGATTCTCGCGACTTTTAGAGCACATAATATTATTGCACAGCACACAAGGATTGGTTCAAACTGGTTTCCAAGTGAGACCTGCCTACCATACATTACTATTGTGACACATGTTGTCTCTATTTTTCAAGAAGGAAATTGTTGAAACAGGAGAAGAAGAAGAAGAAGAAGAAAAAGAAGAAGAAGAAGAAGAAGAAGAAGAAGAAGAAGAAGAAGAAGAAGAAGAAGAAGAAGAAGAAGAAGAAGAAGAAGAAGAAGAAGAAGAAGAAGAAGAAGAAGAAGAAGAAGAAGAAGAAGAAGAAGAAGAAGAAGAAGAAGAAGAAGAAGAAGAAGAAGAAGAAGAAGACGAAGAAGAAGAAGAAGAAGAAGAAGAAGAAGAAGAAGAAGAAGAAGAAGAAGAAGAAGAAGAAGAAGAAGAAGAAAAGAAGAGAAGAAGAAGAAGAAAAGAAGAAGAAGAAGAAGAAGAAGAAAAGAAGAAAAGAAGAAGAAGAAGAAGAAGAAGAAAAGAAGAAGAAGAAGAAAAGAAGAAGAAGAAGAAGAAGAAGAAGAAGAAGAAGAAGAAGAAGAAGAAAGAAAAAGAAAAGAAAGAAGAAAAAGAAGAAAAAAGAAGAAGAAGAAGAAAAAGAAAAAGAAAAAGAAGAAGAAAAAAGAAGAAGAAGAAGAAGAAGAAGAAGAAGAAGAAGAAGAAGAAGAAGAAGAAGAAGAAGAAGAAGAAGAAGAAGAAGAAGAAGAAGAAGAAGAAGAAGAAGAAGAAGAAGAAGAAGAAAGAAGAAGAAGAAAAAGAAAAAGAGAAAGAAGTGTGAAGAACAAAAATAAATTTTAGAGAAGGGGAAGAACAGAAAAATGACAAGAACAAGAGCAAGAAGATCAAAAAAGAGAAGAAGAAGAAGAAGAAAAAGAGGAGCGTAAAGAAAAAGAAAAGTAAGTCTTATTTGAGATACGAAGCAGCGTCAAAAGCATCTGTCATTTGGCATAAACGGTACCAAATAGGAGGCGGCTGTCTGCCCTTTTGAGGTTATGTTCTAGACACACCTTGCCTGTCTGGTTGAGACCACGCATCAAACATCAAACTGAAACGAATCAACGCCTCTATGATGTCAATTTGACATCAACCTGTATCTAGATTATCAACAATCTACATTACCAACCATCCTACATCTTATTTGATCAATCTACGTCAGAAAACCTATCATCAATTAGTAACTAACATTTACTGGAGCTCTATGATCACATATTTATTGAGCCTTTACATAGGTAATCGAGTATAATTTCATAGTGCCTTTTCAAAATTGAACCTATGAAAATTTTCATAGGTAATCCAACAAAAGTGCCCAATCTATGAATAAAATTATTAGTTTTTCGTAAACATATCTAATCCTACAGCAAATGTACATAGATTGCTCAGTAGTTAGTCATAGACCTGGAGCCTCATTTCAGATGAAAGCCTCATTTCAGTAAAGCTGTTCGCCTGCGGTTCAATTTCAAGAAAATCTTCAATTCCCAAGAAGATTTGTGCATCAGATAGAACAATTGATTCAGAGTTTCTCACAATTATAAACGCTTGATGCATCTTTCCAATAGTTTCATTTAATGTATTATTAAATGTATCACAAGTCATTTGTTTGTTCCTGAATGTATTAGTCTAGAAAGGGAAATCAACCTTTACGAGTACTAACAGTTCAATATTTTATGTATTACTAGCCGGCAGACTCGCTTCGCTCGCCTTCTCCGTCTAGCCAGGAGGCTCCGCGCCCCTGGACCCCCGACAGTATAGGCAGTGTAAGTGAGTCAAACAGGCTCGCTCCGCTCGCCTGTAAAACCTCTGTCAGTGTCAGCTAAGACAAACAGGCTCGCTTCGCTCGCCTGCAAATTCCGTTCAGAAGGGATTCGAATTGAGCACAGCAATTCTACACCTAATCTGAACCTGTTTACCTAATTTCAACATTTTCTGCCAATTTGTTCTAGAAAAATCTGAGAAAAACTCCGAAAATTACAAAAAATAGTAAAACGCTAATATTGAGTGAACCTTAGGAACTATATCGGACATAGTTTGAAACTTGATTCAATATCTTCCAAATTAGTTTATCTATAATCTCACTGAACCATTAAATTTACAGTTAGGATTGGTCGTATCAAGGCGGAATATATGCAACCCGCAACACATCTACAATTTTAAAAACCTGATTACTGGCGTAATCTTGAACGGATTGCAAAAATATTTTAACACAACATTTCTAGACCTCATCTGCCCACCAAATATCAACATTTTCTACCGATTTGTTCTCGAAAAAATGGGGAAAACGCCGAAAAACTAAAATATTTGTCGTATCCTTGAAAAATTTTTAAAATCCGTTCTTAGCGCGCGTCTAAACGTCCAACTGAACATGCCTGCCAAATTTGAACGCATTCGGTTCAGTGGATTTTTAGTTCTGGTGATGAATGAATGAATGAATCAGTGCCATTTCGCTTTTATATATTAATGCACACACAACCAAAATCAACTATATAATTAATATCTTTATGATGCAGACACAACCAAGGAGTTTGAAAGAATAAACATTTCTGGTAAAAAGCTTTAATAACTCCTATTCACATATTTAAACACAATAATAAATACTGTATTTCATTTCTTGTCCACATAAAAAGCAGAATAAACGAGTTACACTGTATATAATAAATTTATAGTAAAACTTGTCATAGGTACGTTATAGTAGTTGAATAGATTCTACTGCATGTATTTGAAATCAAACCTTTAAAAAACTGAATATGGAAGGAAGTAGGCCTACATGGTTTCTCTGTCCTCATCTCAATCAAGAAAGGAAGTACTTGAGGTAGTTTCTGTCCTTATCTCAACAGCTGTTCAGCTTCAGTTAAGGAATGCGTGTGATGAAATAATAATCACATCAGAATCTCACCTTCAATTATTTAGTCTGTCCAAGTAAAGAATACATTCTGGCAAGATGGGAAAATTATTCCAGCTCGGTCAATATTGGTTCAAAAAATATCAATTTGGTCTCAAAATGTAGAGAAAATTTTAATCTACAATCTGAGACCAAATTTATAATTTTTAAATCAATATTGACCGAGCTGGAGTCATTTTCCCATCTTGCCAGAATGTCTTTGTTTCTTGGACAGACTATACCCAAGTTTGGCTCGGCGATGAACAATCTCTACTTCTCTTCCTCTTCTTCCTCCCCCTCCTCTTCTTCTTATCCTCCTCCTCATCATATTCTTCTTATCCTCCTCCTCCTCCTCCTCCTCCTCCTCCACCTCCTCCTCTAACTCCTCCTCCTCCTCATCTTCATCAGCATCTGTCACTCTCGCCAGTCTTCCCGACTGGACATAAAAGGCAATCTGACCTTGACCTTGACATACACAGACACACAAACAAAAACAGCTGTTAATGAAGTAGGTGTGTGAGTGTGTGTGTGTGCGGAAGTATTGGACCATGTCCGTTTGGTTGTATGCGGAAGAAGGTCTTTTGCATCTATTAAAGCTTAGTTAGCTGAACCGCAATTTAATTATTCAATAATGCAGTTCACATACTGCGTTTGTTTTCAAGCAGTTGCGTCAGGGTTATAGAACATTATTTTGGTATGATTCATTGATAATTAACGATTTATAAAACTTTACTTGGGATTTGGCATGATTCATTGATAAATAATGATTAATTGTAGAGTACCTAGTTCAATGCATCAATTATTTGATTAATATTATATGATGCATTGTTCATTCTAGAGTAGTTCAAGAGCATCAATTATTATATTATTGAAGAAAATTATCCAAATCAATTTGAGTTGAGGTACGGATTACTCTTGTCAAGCATTTTGAATGCGATGGTAGTTATTTGAAAAATCATTCATAATAGTTTCAATGAATCAATTTAAATTGAAGGTGGGTTTTCATAATATTTCAAATGAATAAATGAGAATCGAAGTTGGCTTACATTGTTACAGTCTGTCCAAACAAAGAAGACATTCTGGCAAGATGGGAAAATAACTCCAGCTCGTTCAATATTGGTTGATTGATCAATTTGGTCTCAAATTGTCATATATTTCTTACAATTTTAGACCAAATATGAATTTATCAATAATCTTGGATAAATATTGACGTTTCAATAATGATTCAAGACATAATAATTCGATTGATGTGTTATTTGTTAATCTCATCAATTGCATCATCTGATATTACTTTTACATTTCTAACTTGCACCATCACTGATATAGTCTGTTCAAGCAAAGAAGACATTCTGGCAAGATGGGAAAATAACTCCAGCTCGTTCAATATTGGTTGAAATATTATCAATTTGGTCGCAAATTGTAAGAACTATTTTGCTTGACAATTTGAGATCAGACTTATAAATTTAATCATAATCATGAACAAATATTGACTGGGCTGGAGTCATTTCCCCATCTTGCCAGAATGTCTTCTTCTCTTGGACAGACTATAGTAATGTTAACAAAGCTTTATGAATAATTTATTCATTCATTTATGTATTCATTTAACCATTTATGTATTTATTTATTCATTGGATTGATTCATTAATTATTTATTTATTAGAAAAGATAAGAGTAAAAAATAGGACTAGAAATAAGACCACTGGAATCACACCAGATTCAAAAAGACATTCACTTTTTTAGTTTTCTTTTGTTTCGTTCCTTTTTTTCTGGTTAACAACTTGTCGCACTACTGAATTTGTCGCACTATTGAGTCTGTTGTTGAGAAACACAGGAATGAGAAAGGAGGAGGAGTAGAAGAGGAGGAGAGGAGAGGAAGGAGAAAGAAGTGAAAGAAAGGAGAAAATTAGTTGGGAAAAAGTCAGTGAGGCGCGCGCGTGACGATTTGGTTGCAGGTGGAAAGAGAATTCCTTTTACTCATTTTTCTTCCTTTTCTTATTTACCTTCTACTTCTTCTTCTTCTTCTTCTTCTTCTTCTTCTTCTTCTTCTTCTTCTTCTTCTTCTTCTTCTTCTTCTTCTTCTTCTTCTTCTTCTTCTTCTTCTTCTTCTTCTTCTTCTTCTTCTTCTTCTTCTTCTTCTTCTTCTTCTTCTTCTTCTTCTTCTTCTTCTTCTTCTTCTTCTTCTCTTTTTTCTTCTTCTATCTTCTTCTTCTCTTCTTCTTCTATCTTCTTCTCTTCTTCTTGATCTTCTTCAATCACTTCATTCTTCATAATTCTTCTTCTTCTTGTTCTTCTTCTTCTTCTTCTTCTTACACTTCTTCTTCTTCCTCTTCTTCTTCTTCTTCTTCTTCTTCTTCTTCTTCTTCTTCTTCTTCTTCTTCTTCTTTCTTCTTCTTCTTCTTCTTCTTCTTCTTCTTCTTCTTCTTCTTCTTCTTCTTCTTCTTCTTCTTCTTCTTCTTTCTTATCTTCTTCTTCTTTTTTCATTCTTCTTCTCTTTCTTCTTTCTTTCTTCTTCTCTTGAATCTTCTTCTAAATCCTTCATTCTTCTCCATCTCATAGTATCAAAAATCGCAAAATTCGACACATCACAAGTGATAAATTTGTATTGAGTAGCATTTTTCATTTTTCTTGAATTCCTCATAATCTTTACATAGAATTGATTATTTTAGAACCTTCTTCTAGCTCTAAAAATTAGAGAAATAAATATTTTTAAAATCTCATTTTTCGCCATTGTTATCTCGGTAACAAAGCGTTAGTCAACTTTTTTATACTTTATCAATATTCATTCTATAACATATATAATAATAAAAAAAGTTCAATATTCTTAAATGAATCCTACATCCTATATACAATATTATAAATTTCATATTATTCTTTAATGAGATACTGTTTGCGTGTATAGAACAGTAATACAAATTCTTTAATATAAATGGCCTCTATTCTACTTCACATTTTCAGCAATAAAACTAATGATTCACATACGTGTTACTTCAAAACTTCCCGTTTTTCTGTGTCACCCTGTCTAATACAATCTATTCCTACTAACAACAAATAACTTTAAAAAACAATTTTTTGCTCACTCTTGAAGTTATGTTTCAATTACTAAAGGCTTGAACAACCCCATAAGCTGTCTAACATTCATTATTATCAAAACAAGTTTTTTGCTCAATCTCGACTCTCGAAGTTATGTTTCAATTATTAGGCTTGAACAACCCCATAAGCTGTCTTACATTCATTATTATCATCACCATTCATATTGCGTAACCATAATTCGATTAGTAGGTGGAATGTGCACAGACGTACTCAGTAACAGACTCGTAACAGTAATAATGTCTGTGATTGTTGGGTCTAAATTCCATTAAAGTCAGCGATTGGTCCGTTTATTACATGTTAGGCAGTTAAAATATATTTGATATAACTTCCAACATGAAATATATTGTACTCCCCATCTAATATCTCTTTCTCTAAGTCGGCAGTTACATCAATTACAGTGCAGTGGTCAATATTTTCCATTAAAGGTAACTCCAAATCATGAATTCAGTTATCATTACTACACGTTGAAACTATTATTCAAAGAAAAGAGAGTGAAAATAATGGTACAGATTAAACTTTGAGTTCGAAATGGTATAGTCCGTCCAAGCTGAAAAGACATTCTGGCAAGATGAGAAAATGACTCCAGCTCGGTCAATATTCGTTCAAAAATGATCAATTTTGTCTCAAATTGTAGAGCAGAATGTTTTCTACAATTTGAGACCAAATTTATGATTTTTGGAACAATATTGCCAGAGCTAGAGTCATTTTCCCATCTTGCCAGAATATCTTCTTTGCTTGGACTGACTTTAATGTGCGTTGAAGCTATTATTAATGGAAAAGAAAGTGAAAATAAGGTACAGATTGAAGTTTGAGTTTGAATTGGTAGTCTACAGGCCAGACTAATCATTTGAGAAAATTGAATTGTTCTCGCTATCTCCTTTGGTTTATAACTTCTCTCTCGATATTTATGACTATATTTCTTGTCCCATATTCTTGCTTAGGTTGGCATACATTCTTTGATAATAAAAATGCCGGATAAGCTAAGCTTTAAGCAAATATGGGACAAACAAATCAGATGGAATTATGTTTTTCTCTCGCTAAATATTTTCGTTCATACATCGGATCTCTCTGTTGCTTTGATTGGCTTTAAACCCTAAAAAACGATTTAAAATAAACCTAAATATTCCCATACAAGCACACATATTCCACTATTATACAGGGTGTTTCAGGAGGAATGTGCAATACTTCTCAGGCTGATTCCAAGTAGACAAAAAAGTTCCATGGGACCAACCCATAAAAACGCTTTGTTACCGAGATAACAATGGCGGAAAATTGAGATTTTTCAAAACATATTAATTTTCTAATTTTGAGATGCTTCACTCAGGTTCTAAAATGATTAATTCTTATGTAAAATTAACTGAGAAAGTCAATGGAACCAGTTTTAAGTGTGTAACGGTTATTTAGATAATTGGAAAAATATGCTAAAAAACGCTATTTTTCAACAATAAGGCTGAGGCCGCACTGCCGGTGGGTAGAGCCTGGAGGGTGGAGGGTAGTTGGTAAATCTATAGAACATACACACCATCCACAGTAATACATCGTATGAATGGTATGTGTTCAAACGCCATCTTGAAATTCTTAAATATGGACAACATAACCTCAAAAAACAGAATGACGTCATACCATTCATACGATGTATTACTGTGGATGGTGTGTATGTTCTATAGATTTACCAACTACCCTCCACCCTCCAGGCTCTACCCACCGGCAGTGCGGCCTCAGCCTAAGGGTTATAGCTGAATAAGGAATCATAAATTTGTATTTTTTATTAATGAAAGTTGAAGAGAGTCGGATTCTGAAGAAAAAGTTAAATCCACTTCACCCACATCAAAATGCATTTTAATAAGTTGAAAATATATGTTTCTATCTATATCTATCTATCTATCTTCTTTAGAAAAAAATAGATCTATTGATTTTGTATCTATCTAGTTTGGACTAGAGATTGTATAAACTCAGTTACGATCAGATAATACGCAATATATCATTATTGTTATTCCCATAAAATTAAAATCAAGAAGGAACTTATATTAGTTCGAGTGTCACACAGCACAGTCAATCTACAATTTGACAATACATATTATAGTATTCATACAGTACATTTCAAGTATTCAAAAAACAATCTCAAGAGTAGAGACTACTTTCAATGTTGGAAAAGTGACATTGATGGTCTTGTTCTTAGAGGATGTTCGACAAATGATTGTCAAATTTAATCACTGGCGGCTCGTACCTACGAAACAGGTGAAGTGCCCGTATCTTTTACTGTACAGCACTTCACCTGTTTTACTATACAGCACTTCACCCGTATCTTTTACTGTACAGCACTTCACCTGTTTCGTGGTCACGAGCCGCCAGTGAATTTAATTTAGAGTATTGGCTAACGTATGCTGGTTTGATCATCCTAGAATCATTAAAACAA
>CM029555.1:30527109-30547109 GCA_017141385.1 Sogatella furcifera | reverse complement strand
CACTCTGCCATTGGAGTTAGTTAAAGGTTGCCAAAGCTTAATTCAGGTGTGGGAAGGTCTAATTTGTTGTGATAAATTATTGTCTTGTAAGGTCCTTATTCTTCAAAGTCTCTCAGTTTTAAGGCTTGATCATACACTGATTAGTTGATTTGATCAAGTTGATGCGTAGTCACTGGAAACAGGTGAAGTGCATAACAGTGAAATATACGAGCACTTCACCTATTTTGTGGGGACGAGCCGCCAGTGGCGTAGATACAATCGAATCAATGTTGGAACTGGTACAACAGAGTCCCTCTTACACCCATAGACGTTGCCAATTCGTCAGGTGTATTATAAAAATATAAATTAATTTTCATTCATAATTAGATGATTTGTATGGCAACGTTGTGTAGTCTGTCCAAGCAAAAAAAGACTCTTTGGCAAGATGAGAAAATGACTCCAGCTCAGTCAATATTGATTCAAAAATTATTGTTTCAGTCTCAATCGTAGAAAACATTCTGATCTACAATTTGAGACCAAATCAATTATTTTTGAACCAGTATTGACCGAGCTGGAGTCATTTCCCCATCTTGCCAGAGGGTCTTCTTTGCTTGGACAGACTATATCAAGTCTCATCGGACTACTTTAGTGAATACAGTGAGGGTTTCTATCGAACTTCTCCAATCAATTGGTCTGAAACAGTTTTTCGGACATTTTGCATACTTCTCTCATATCAGAGACCTAAGCGAAACATCAGCTGTTTATTGGAAAAGGAACGTACAAAATCGCCTTGATTTTTATAGTGATCTCAATTTTAACTCGTAGATTTCAAACCACACTAATAAACATGATCTACTTGTAGTATGTCCAAGCAAAGAAGACCCTCTGGCAAGATGGGAAAATGACTCAAGCTTGGTCAATTTTAGTTCAAAAATTATCAATTTGATCTCAAATTGTGGGAAATATGCTGATCTACAATTTGAGACCAAATCAATAGTTTTTGAACCAATATTGACCGAGCTGGTGTTATTTTCTTATCTTGCCAGAGGGTCTTCTTTGTTTGCACAGACTATAGTGAGATACAGAGTTGAGGAATTTGAACAAATATTGTGCTAGCTGAAGTCATTTTTCTATCTTGCCAGAGGGTCTTCTTTGCTTGGACAGACTATACCTAGGAAAACGATATGCTCATGCACAATCGGCAGTTCGCCATTTCGAGAAAGTTCTAGATTGAAACAAAATGGAGACAAGATTCTTCGTATGACGTCAGACGTAGTAATTTCGACTGCTAGGCCATTACTGGATTGTGATTGGTCGGAACTGTGTGACGTAGGCAGGCATCTACCAATAGGATACGAGGTGGGCGTTCCTAAAGCTTTCACTCCCACTCTCTTCGATTGAAGGATTTTGAATTGCTTCGTTGTCTCTATTGGTTATTTTTCAGTACTTGCATTAGCTGAAATAGACATGCACATTATTAATTGTGAAAAAACAGTCACTGTTAAATTTTTAACAGAGAAATGAAAAAGAATTGAGGAGGTTTAACAGGATAATATGAGATTTACAAACGGTAAATGCGAAGAATAATTGAAATGAAAAATAAAAGAGAGGATGTGACGATAAAGAAAGAGAAAGAAAAAGAGAAGAAAAGGAAAGAACATGAAAACTGATTATGAATAATGGATTAAAATTATTTTGGAAATTTGAAAAAATATCGTAGAAACAACAAATAAATGGAGAGGATATCAACAGATGTTCGGAAATCAGAAAATGAAGGAGAAGAATAAGTAGAAGAAATAATTTAGAAGAAGAAGAGGAGGAGGAGGAGGAGGAAGAGGAGAAGGAGGAGAGGAGTGACAAGGTCGTTGCCAGAGCAAAGTCGCACTGAGTGAGAGTGTTTTCTTCTTCACTCTTGTCAACACAACTTCAAACAAGAAGTCGCACAGGTATGCTAAGAAGAAGAAGAAGAGGAGGAGGAAGAAGCGGAAGAAGAAGAGATAAGAAGAAGAAGAAGAGGAAGGAGGAAAAAGGAGGAGACAGTAGAGACTTGGACTCTCTGACAACACCTTTTAAGGTCGTTCGTTTCGTTTTTATATTCCACATGACGTAGCTCTACTCAGTAAAACATAAAAGACAAATTTAGCTCTACTCTTGGAGACAAGTTGATTTTGTTCTGTTTTTATCAAAGGACCGAACTTTGTACAGTTGTACAGAAGATTTCATGTTTTTCTTACATGTTTTATTCCATGTAGGTAGGTTCATTGTTCTGAGGTACTTGGATTTAGTACAATTATGGACTTTCCCATTACACTATTATGTTTGATGATAAATTTATTGTTGTAGGCTACACTGTATACTATCATAATGTCTTGATTTTTTGAAGAATGTATTAAATCACTCTGAATCCCTGTGTGTATGGTTGAATTTTCCTTTAAGAAAAAAAAACGAGAATACAAATGTATCAAAGGAAACAGAATTGAAAGATCTTGTATCATTGTATCTTGTATCTTGTATCATTGTATCTTGTATCTTGTTTGTTTCCGATTGTTCCATTCGATACATGCATCATGTTTTGTATCTTCTTTAAAGGAAATTGAACCGTGAGCATACTGCTTTTAGGAGGTGAATTTATTGTTAGTCCAATTTTTACCATAAAAAAACTGGCTTAGTGATCTGTGCAAGCTCAAAATCTGTAATAATAAAAGTAAAATCGTGTAAGAAAAGAATTAAAATTGGAAATTTAAAAGTTTTTTTCTAAAAGAAAAGCTTAAATAATTGTCATTTATCAAGTCTCACGATCTGTAGATTGTTCATGAAAACTTTCAAATTGATAGATAAAAGCCAAGGTAATTAGATTCTCCCCAAAATCTTCTAACCTTGGATACAAGCTGCATATATTTTCTACAGAATGTGACCTTACGTTTATTCATTCAACACACACAGACGGACAATCCTTTCAAATTTAAATTTATTGTTGATTCAATCTATTCTGATGGATGCTTAACAATTCAAACCAATCAACCATGTGCACATAGTCTGTCCAAGCAAAGAAGACCCTCTGGCAAGACGAGAAAATGACTCCAACTCGGTCAATAATGGTTCAAAATATATTAGTTTGGTCTCAAACTGTAGGAAACATTCTGATCTACAATTTGAGATCAATAATAATACTGAACCAATATTGACCGAGCTGGAGTAATTTTCTCATCTTGCCAGAGGGTCTTCTTTGCTTGGACAGACTACAGCTGGTTTAAATAAAGAAGGCGGTTCACTAATGACTGTTATTGATGATCAGCTCTGTCAGGACAGTCAATGAGCGATAGGCGAGAGCTTGTCGAGTCGAGAGTGACCTCAGCAAACTGTTTTGCTCTTGAAGACAGCTTTCAGACTGTCAAGACAGAGCCGAGCTTTTATAACAGTCATTTGTCAATCGCCAGTTTGGTTGATCCCATATCATGCATGGGCGTACGTGAGTGAATGCCCTTCGGTTGAAAAGTTCAAATCGTAGCCTATAAAAAATGAATAAAAAAATAAACTGAACTGTAGTCTTATAATGAGAAAAGGGTAAATAAGAATATAGTTAGTCCAAGCAAAGAAGACATTCTGGCAAGATGGAAGAATCATAACTCCAGTTTGGTCAATATTGTTTGAAAAAATGATTAATTTGGTCTTAAATTGTAGTGAAAATTCTAATCTATAATTTGAGACCTAATTTATTATTTTTGAACCAATATAGACAGAGCTGGAGTCATTTTCCGATCTTGCCAGAATGTCTTCTTTGCCTGGGCAGACTATACCTCAGCTATGATGAATTCCAAAGAGATTGTCGATCAACAAATGAGTGTTACTAATACTCAGTTCTGTTAGGACAGTCTGAAAGCTATCTGATAGTGTAAACTGTTTAGCTGAGGACACTGACGACTCGATTTAAGCTATCGGAGACTGCTAGCTGACTGTCTTGACAGAGCTGAGCCTCAATAACAGTAATTCCTCAACTGCCAGTTTCATTGATATCAACTATAATAGAATATACATCGCTCGTATAGTCTGTCCAAGCAAAGAAGACATTCTGGCAAGATGGAGAAATTACTCCAGCTCGGTCAACATTGATTTAACAATTATAAATTTGGTCTTCAATTGTAGATCAGAAATTTTCCTACAATTTGAGACCAAATTTATCGTTTTTGAAACAATATTGACCGAGCTGTAGTCATTTTCCCATCTTGCCAGAATGTTTTCTTTGCTTGGAAAGACTATAATCATATGGAAGCGCCCACACAGAATTCAAATTTGAGTCTATGTTTTGCTTTTTATTTATCAAAGGAATGCAATGCCATACGAATAATTTATGCTTTGAACGTGTTTCCGGTTACACTTGTGTTACAATGACGGACGCAGAGCGTCCGCAGACTATGGGCGTAACAGGGGAAACGTGTGGGTAACCCAGGAATGTTAATATGCAACAAGATGTCGCTTTTGTACAATTTGTGATGGTATAATTGACTAGATTTCAATACATGTTGAGTAGTTATGAAAGTGATATTGTGGTAGTTATCCATATTAAATACAAAATATTGTCAAACAACCGATTTATTAAATATCGAGATACCGGTATCGGTTGCTAAACAATTATCTATATCTGGTAAACTAAAACTTGAAGTACAAAGGAGAAGTACTTCATATCAACGCTCAATCACCACTATTGGTAGTTGCTTGAACCAATCACAGTGAACGTCTGCCATTGGCCGAGACAAGCCCCTCCCCGATTAGCGTTTGATACAAACGTTACAAAATGGCAATTCAAACAGCAAACACACTAATTTAAGATTGATAAATAACATACGAGATAAATAGAAAAATGTAAAAAAGATTAATGCGAAAGCAATGGAATAAAACTATAAAACTAAAAAAGTTTAGTGATGTTAAACTGGGTAAAATGATCCTTTGGTCATTTAAACTGATCTAAGAATTGAAATTTGTTACTCTAGTTATTTCTAAAGCTTTTAGAATGAATAGAAGTCTATCTTTATTAAAAAAATTCTTTTCAATCCTATTCTTCAGTCTCAGGAGACTAATATTGAATTTAACCAACGTAAAACTACTTCATTGACATTAGATTTTTCATTGGTAAATTGGTTCATGTAGACTACATAATTTGGCAGCGTTTAAATTCAATATGAGTTTCTTGCAACTGAATGTTCAGCTTCCGTTTATGTATCAAGAACAAACAGGGTCCTAGTTCGTGAGAATTTAAAAGTCCTGTAATACAGGAGGAGGACATTGTCATTATCAATTAATAAAAAAAGGGGATATTAATGGGTAAATAAAATACAAGGCTTGCTCACACACTAGGCATCAAAAGCATGACTACAATTATTTAGAATTATATCTGCTGACAAAATGTAGTTGATATAATTCTAACGCTCTGCAGAGATTTGTTCTGAATGCTTCGAATGAATTAAATTTCTGTAACTCCGATTTCATGTATCAATTATAATTATTATTATTATATTGCAACTGCAACAGACATTATTTGAAATTCACCATGTGCAACCGATGAGAATAATAATAATTCAAATGATAAACATTAATTTACATCTAATTCACAGTTTACTATTCTTAAGACGTTCGTTTGTATCCTTTCATATTTATTCATTATTTACCTTCAATATATTCACTAATTACAATTACATACCGGATGTATACATTTGGCTACTTTCTGGAAGAGTGCTAAGAATTTTGATTAGATATTCAATTGGTAGGTAAATAATTATATTGATAGATGATAGAAAAATATTGAGTGAATAAACTATGAGCCCACGGTTCAAATTTTTTCAAGATTCAAGAAGATACACAAGATGATACATGTATCAAATTGAGCAAATGGATTGAGAGGTATTGTATCACTGGCGGCTCGTGCCCACGGAACAGGTGAAGTGCTGTACAGTAAAAGATACAGGCACTTGAAGATTCCGCCAGAAGCCGCCAGTGTATTGTATAAATATTGATACCTTATAATGAAAGAAGGATCCTTAGAATTATGATTCTAATCCTATTTGTAGCAGTGGCGACTCGTACCCACGAAAAAGGTGAAGTGTCCGTATCTTTTACTACACAGCACTTCACCTGTATCATGGGCACGAGCCGTCAGTGATTTGTAAAAATGAATGTTTGTTTACGATTGTTTCATTTAATACAGTGTCAGAAAATTAAACCGTCTACATACAGCTCCATATTTTGATGAAGTTTGTTATCACGGAATTATTCTCAATCAGGGTATATTTTGTGAAAAAGTCAGAAAAACTGTCAACTCTTCTTGGTTGGATGACCAGTAGAATAGAATAAAACTTTATTTACACTTTTAAACACGACAGAAAATGAAAATAATATTTTTATATTAAAGAAATAAAAATGAAATGGTTATTCTTACAATATTTTCCTCTCTGCAAACCAAGTAGGAAGAAAGTTCTTCAGGCTTAGCCGAAGCCAAGAGTGGAGAGTACGATCTCACAAGGTGTCAAATTATCTACAGATTAACTGAAAAACTTAATAAATAACAACCGAACTTCGGGTGACCAGTATTTAACCATAAAAATATTGGCAAAATGAAACCTACCCGTAAATTTCTACCCCACCAATTGAATCCCTCTATAGTTTAATAAAAAAATTTTGTTAGAAATAACACTAATAATAATACTGTACTTAGTGCAAAGCCTGATATTTCTTCCACAATGTAAGTTTGTCATTATAATAAATGAATGAAAAAATACTCAGAATATTTTTCTGAATGAAAAAGTCCTGAGCGGTATAGTTTCAGAAACAGTTCAGCTGACGTCAAGTATAGACTCTCTAAGCAAAGAAGACCCTCTGGAAAGATGGGAAAATGACTCCAGCTCGGTCAATATTGGTTGAAAAAGTATTAATTTGGTCTTAAATTGTAGATCAGAATCAATGTGGTCTCATATGGTAGGAAACATTCTGATCAACAATTTGAGACCAAATGAATAATATTTGAAAAAATATTGACCGAGCTGGAGTCATTCTCCCATCTTGCCAGAGTGTCTTCTTTGCTTGGACAGACGTTTTTGAAATAATTACCATGTCACTTTGTATCATTCACGCCCAGCGAATGTGTGATATTTTAATTTTCCAGCATATGGATCGCCTCCAATACAAAGCAGCCAACGCATGATATGCTTGGCTGGAGTTCTAACATGGGAGAAACATACTGGCAGACATTTTATTGATCCTGAATATGTTTTGCATGTTTGTTTATCTCTTATAATGGTTTGGAGAGAAGAATTAAGAGGTCAAAATATTTTTTTAAAAATTGTTTTCATCTGTTATTGTTGTTGATTCTTTATTCTTTCTTTACAATTACGACTTGGTTTCCAAGTATTTTAAGCAAAGGATGAATGAGTGATGATGAATGATGATGATGAAGGTTTAAGATGTAGGTTATATATCTATCCACAATGTCTACTTTCACTTAATAATTTCTCACTTCAAAAAATATTTTATCACAAATAATTTATTTAAGAGATTGTATCTCTTTTTCAAATAGCAGTATTGCTACTATCTCTCTTGTTATAAATATGACATTTTCCATCAATTAATCCGCCTCTCGAAAAGCGTGAATTAGAGATTTGATTAAAGCCTTACCACAATGAGTCTATCTATTATCAATGAATACATTGGAGATATTCTTTATCAAGCAGAAAGCAATTCTTTTGAGAATTAAATCTTCAAAATCGCTTAAAATTTGAAGAATACATTCTCCTTGGGGAATGATAATTCGATATGCTTGAAAAATAACATTCATAGAATAATTTTATTCCTGTTCTTGAGATTTGCTGTCAAGATTTGTTAAAAAAGATAGTTCATTACAAAATAAAATTACTTTAATAATAATTATTGATCAGTCATAAGATTTGTCAACTATTGAGATAGTAGTCCAACCTTTTTTGAAAAATGATTTTCAGTTAAATTTCTAATTTCAGTTTGATAACTCATCCTATTTTCTTATATTAGACTTTCAACGTTTGGTACAGCATAGAATAATAGAACTCTCCTGGAATCCTAAATCCTAGAATAATCTTTGGGTACAGGGTACAGTAAGTAATAAAGTCGTGAATTTCAACAGAAAAGTTTGGGAAAACAGGGGTATGAGAAAAAAAGAAAGAAAAAAGATTAGAAAAAAGGAGGAAGAGGACATGAAAAAATTCTAATTTCATTACAATGTCACACTTTCTCACTATACTTTTTACGTACTCACACTCACACACACTATCACGGAATATAGGTAACGGTGTTATAAGTTTGCTAAAGATTCAAAAGTGGATATCAAAAGAAGATATAGATGGAGCAAAAGATAAAGGAGGGAAGAAGAAGAAGAAGAAGAAGAAGAAGAAGAAGAAGAAGAAGAAGAAGAAGAAGAAGAAGAAGAAGAAGAAGAAGAAGAAGAAGAAGAAGAAGAAGAAGAAGAAGAAGAAGAAGAAGAAGAAGAAGAAGAAGAAGAAGAAGAAAAGAAGAAGAAGAAGAAGAAGAAAAAAGAAGAAGAAGAAGAAAGAAGAAGAAGAAGAAGAAGAAGAAGAAGAAAAGGAAGAATAAGAAGAAGAAGAAGAAGAAGAAGATAGAAGAAGAAGAAGAAGAAGGAAGAAGAAGAAGAAGAAGAAGAAGAAGAAGAAGAAGAAGAAGAAGAAGAAGAAGAAGAAGAAGAAGAAGAAGAAGAAGAAGAAGAAGAAGAAGAAGAAGCAAGATATATTAAGAAAAATACAGAAGAAGAACGTGATAAATGAAGGAAAAAGGAAGAATAAGATTGTGGGTGATGACTATATGATAAATAGAATACGCAGAAGACGGAACAAGAAGGCAGGAAGAGAAGGAGGAAGTAGAATGAATAGAGAATGAGAAAATTGGAAGAAGAAGAAGAAGAAGAAGAAGAAGAAGAAGAAGAAGAAGAAGCAAGATATATTAAGAAAAATACAGAAGAAGAACGTGATAAATGAAGGAAAAAGAAGAATAAGATTGTGGTGATGACTATATGATAAAGAGAATACGCAGAAGAACGGAACAAGAAGGCAGGAAGTGAAGAAGAAGTAGAATGAATAGAGAATGAGAAAATTGGAAGAAGAAGAAGAAGAAGAATATAAAGAAAAATACAGAAGAAGAACGTGATAAATGAAGGAATAAGGAAGAATAAGATTGTGGTTGATGACTATATGATAAAGAGAATACGCAGAAGACGGAACAAGAAGGCAGGAAGTGAAGGAGGAAGTAGAATGAATAGAGAATGAGAGAATTGGAAGAAGAAGAAGAAGAAGAAGAAGAAGAAGAAGAAGAAGAAGAAGAAGAAGAAGAAGAAGAAGAAGAAGAAAGAAGAAGCAGGAAAGAAGAAGAAGAAGAAGAAGAAGAAGAAGAAGAAGAAGAAGAAGAAGAAGAAGATATATTAAGAAAAATACAGAAGAAGAACGTGATAAATAGAAGAATAAAGGAAGGATAAGATTATGGGTGATGACTATAATATGATAAAGAGAATACGCAGAAAACGGAACAAGAAGGCAGGAAGAGAAGGATAGGAAGTAGAATGAATAGAGCAAGGAGAAAATTGGAAGAAGAAGAAGAAAGAAGAAGAAGAGAAAGAAGAAGAAGAAGAAGAAAAGAAGAAGAAGAAGAAGAAGAAGAAGAAGAAGAAGAAGAAGAAGAAGAAGAAGAAGAAGAAGAAGAAGAAGAAGAAATAGAAAACACGGTGTACAGAAAAAGACATCTAAATAGTTAGTCAGCTTAGTCATTGGTGTGTGATTTCCAGACTTACAACCAGAACCAACTCTTTGCCTAATAAGGAGACGACCTCTGGTCACTTTACACTCATATCCTCGTCATCTTAAATATATATACGAACACGCCGAACACCTAAAACATAAAAATAGTTATTTCAACAAATTCTCACTGGATTGATATGTTTCCAAAGTTGAAATACCTACGTTTAATATTACAGTATCATAATAATAATTATTAAATTGTGGTATATTCTTAAGGATAGTAACAGATATTCTTGCTTGTTGAATTGATATACTGTATTTACTAAATAAAGAACTTTAAAACTTAGGGCTGTTTAAAATAATTGAAAAATAAATAAAAATCAAACACCCTTTTTTTGAAAACTTTAAAATTATAAAAAACACATACATGTTTCGGGAACTAAGCCCATTCTCAATGTGGATAAAAATAGTTATCACTATAGTCACTAATAGTTAGTTAACTATTTTTATCCACATTGAGAATGGGCTTAGTTCCCGAAACATGTATGTGTTTTTTATAATTTTAAAGTTTTCAAAAAAAGGGTGTTTGATTTTTATTTATTTTTCAATTATTGTATTTACTAATGTGATAGCTACAGAAATGTCACGTTATGTTGGATACTCAAGGATATATCGATCGATCAATCAATATTTATGTATTTTAATATTGTATTTATGTATCAAGTATTATTTTATGATATTCTTCGTAATAATATTAGCTCAAGCTATTCCATTATGATTGACTACTTATTGTTCAGGCGAATCTCCAATTATTATTATGAATATTATTAAGCAATGAAATGTGAAAATTCAATTGAACAACACCAACCTTACTCTACTCTATGATGAGGAGATTGTTTACATTTTTGTATTGATAGAGATTGTTGATGTAGAGCCGCGTATCGACAGTCCGAGGCATATGCGCCACAATGAATGACCTCGCGGTACAGTCTATTGACACAAAAAAAAGTACTACTACTAGTATACTATCTACCGCGTATCGAAGGTCCGAGGCATGTGTGGCACATGCCTCGGACTGTCGATACCGGGTTTTCTATAGCGAGGCAAACGCTGCACACAATTCGCAGCGAGCAGTGCCTGTTGCCTCGCAACGCACAACGAACAATTCTGGTAAACCTAACCTCAAAATTGTACCCCATTCATATGAATTTTGTGATTAGAATTCTATTTGGGTGCAGAAGGTTGTAATAGGCAATAATAAACATTGCCTTAAATTTTTATCTACTCAATTGAGCACAAACTAACCTCCAAAAGTCCAAATTATCAATTGTCAGAGCTTAGTTGCTTTGTCTCCCGCTTGATGGCGCTAGTCAATTTGTTCGCGTGCTCGCATTTTTGGTTAGGCCGGTATTACACGATAATAGTTCTATGATATGATCATACCTGATCATATGGAAAAAGATGAAAATATGATCAGATATGCTCATAGAACTATTATCGTGTAATAAAGGTCTTACAAAAATTGCAGATCACACATATGCCTAGCCATGAGTTCATACTTTTTGCGTCAACAGACTGTACCGCGAGGCATTCGTGGCACATGCTTCGGACTGTCGATACGCGGCTTAGCGGGTATTACACGATAATAATTCTATGATCATAGTTGATCATATGGAAAGAGATGGAAATACGAATTCCTATTTTCATCTCCTTCCATATGATTAGATATGATCATAGAACTATTATCGTGTAATACCGGCCTTAGGAAATACTACTTGAAGTTCAGCATGGCCCACAAAGAGTAGATAAACTTCCAGGTCCTGCTTCAGAAAACAATACAATCCATATTATATAGGAGGAAGAATACTAATTATAGCCCAGCACAAGTGTACAAAAAAACTGAAGAATTCTCAACAATTCTATATTTATTAGGAATTTCTCATCTTAAAATATCAATTTGTACACGCATTGTCGTTCAAACTGAGTTTAACTAAACGTCACGTTGGACTTTCCTTGGGTACCTTAGGTTGAATTGGGTTCTATAGTATGAATATCCTATAATTCTATACAGTATATGAACCTTGAATTCTAACTGGATCACAATACTTTAGTATTCTTTAGTATAATAGAAAATAATGGAGCATCATAAGAGATCAGCTTGATGAAATAATACTGCTTTAATTTTCCGTGAATCTTTGAGTAATCTATTACTCTACAATTAGACATTATCAAGGATGTTTCATGACTGAAAATAATAGATTGTTTCAAGCGCTCTGCAGTCAATTGTTAACATTAACATGCACTGAAGCTCATTGTAGTTGCTCAATTCACTGCAAGAGCGCATTGTCTGTTTTATTCACTTCACCACCATTTTATTCTACTATAGTTCTCAAGACACTTCTTCTTCTTATTCTTTTTCTCCTTATTTTTACCCCCTTATTCTTCTTCTTCTTTTTCCCCCTTATTCTTCTTCTTCATTTTCTTCTTTCATCATCATCATCATCATCATCTTCTTCTTCTTCTTCTTCTTCTTCTTCTTCTTCTTCTTCTTCTTCTTCTTCTTCTTCTTCTTCTTCTTCTTCTTCTTCTTCTTCTTCTTCTTCTTCTTCTTCTTCTTCTTCTTCTTCTTCTTCTTCTTCTTCTTCTTCTTCTTCTTCTTCTTCTTCTTCTTCTTCTTCTTCTTCTTCTTCTTCTTCTTCTTCTTCTCCTCCTCCTCCTCCTCCTTCTTCTTCTTCTTCTTCTTCTTCTTCTTCTTCTTCTTCTTCTTCATTATCTCCTTCTCCTTATTTCATAGATGACATATTATAACACTGTATAGCTAACGCCAATAAGTGAGAAGGTTTCGTCTGTCTCTTGTACGAGATATCATTTAATAACAGCTGATTTAAAGCAGCATGCTCTCTTTGATTTCAAAACATCATCTAGGCAAGATAGCTAAATGACAACTCTGATTGACATCATCAGCTGTTGGAGCGCATAAGGAGCAGACGAAACCGCCTTACTTTGACGTTCACTGTACCTCAACCTCAAAAATCAGTAAGCCTCAACCGGTAGTCTGTCCACCTAAAGCTGTGAGCACAAAAAAAAAAAAAAAATTAAAAAAGACCCTCTGGCAAGATGGGAGAATGACTCAAGCTCGGTCAATATTGGTTCAAAAATAATCGATTCGATCTCAAATTGTAGGAAAGAATTTGATTTACTATTGAGACAACATTTACAATTCTTGAACAAATATTGACCAAGCTGGAGTCATTTTCCCATCTCGCCGGAGTGTCTTCTTTGCCTGGACAGACTATACAGTACCTTACTGCTTACTGTACCATACAAAGTTATTGATAGATATCCTCTTAGGAAGAAAGGAACTGATTGCTTATTTTTGCTCTTATCTCGCATCTGCATTGTTTAGAATCTTCAGTTCTCATTTGTTGTTATGTGACTCTGGGATGGGCCAATAACATTGTATGTTTCGTAATAGTTCAACAAATAATTTAGTCGTTGATGACTTGCTAAACAGATTTGATTGAATAGAACTCGGCAATAATAATATGGAGCTGTACAATTGAAGCTAAGTAATTTGCTAACGTGTTAGAATATAATCAGATATTTCAATATTGGAAAACGGGGTAGCTGAGGGAAATCTCGACTCAAAATGATCCCGTTGACCGCTTACTGATTGTCCTGACAGAGCTTAATGAACATTGAAAGTAGTCATTCGCAATTGACCGATTCAACTGAAGCAGAAAAAGAAGAAGAAGAAGAAGAAGACGGGAGAAGGAGAAAGGAGAAGAAGAAGAAGAAGAAGAAGAAGAAGAAGAAGAAGAAGAAGAAGAAGAAGAAGAAGAAGAAGGGGAGAAGAAGAAGAAGAAGAACAAGAAGAAGAAGAAGAAGACGGGTGAAGAAGAAGAAGAACAAGAAGAAGAACAAGAAGAAGAAGACGAACAAGGGGAAAAAGACTGAAAGAAATAACAAGAAAAAGGCGAAAAGCATGAACAGGAAGAAAAGACGAAGAAGAGAAAAAAGAAGAAGGAGGAGGAGAAGAAGAAGAAGAAGAAGAAGAAGAAGAAGAAGAAGAAGAAGAAGAAGAAAAAGAATAGAGTAGAAAAAAATAGAAGAATAAGGAAGAAATGAAATTTAAATAGCAAAAGCAGCTAAAGAAAAAAGGCAAAGAAAATTTAATAAGTAGGAATGGTTGGAGAAGAAACAAAAGAAGAAGGAGAGAAGTTGAAGGAACAGAAAAAGAAATGTGAAGAACAAAAAGAAATTTCAGAGAAGGGGAAGAGCAGAAAATGACAAGAACAAGAGCAACAAGATCAAAAAAGAGAAGAAGAAGAAGAAGAAGAAGAAGAAGAAGAAGAAGAAGAAGAAGAAGAAGAAGAAGAAGAAGAAGAAGAAGAAGAAGAAGAAGAAGAAGAAGAAGAAGAAGAAGAAGAAGAAGAAGAAGAAGAAGAAGAAGAAGAAGAAAAGTAATATAAATAGAGATTGAGGCATAATACTGACAAGATCTATCAGTCAACGACCGAAAATATTCAGTTGAAATGCAATCAATAAATCACTGCAGACACTTCAATGTATCCATCAATAAAATTCTCATCGATAAAAAAAAGCCACTTCAATAGAGGAGCAACAAACAAAGCGCCGTGATAAGTTGATTCATGCAAATCATCTCAGCGCCCTCTGTTGATCAAGAGACGAAATGAAATTGCCTCCAGGTGAGGCGCCTGTCCAAGCAAAGAAGACATTCTGGCGAGATGGGAGAATGCCTGCAGCTCGGCCAATATTCATTCAAAAATTATAAATTTGGTCTCAAATTGTAGTAAAAGTTCTGCTCCACAATTTGAGAGAAGATTTATTGTAGTCATTTTCCTAACTTGCCAGAATGTCTTCTTTGCTTGCACAGACAATATTATAATTTTAACTAGATTACTTACTATCTATAGGTATAGATTATGTGTTACTCTATAGCTGACGCCAATAAGTTAGCCTCTTTCGTCTGCTCCTTGTACGCTCCAACAGCTGATGTTGTCAGAGTTATTATTTAGCTATAGTCTGTCCAAACAAAGAAGACATTCTGATGGCAATATGGGAAAATGACTCCAGCTCAGCCAATATTGGTTCGAAAATATGAATTTTGTCTCATGAATTGTAGAAAAATTCTTGCTCTAAAATTTGAGATCAAATTTATAGTTTGTAGGCGTACTAGATAAAGTTTTTTCGAAATAGGAAAAAATTGTTTCACATCAGCTGTTAGTAGGTTAGGCTACATAACGTACAATAGACAGACGAAACCGCCCAAATTTTGGGGGTCATCTATTATTCCAAGTGCCTTTCAACAGATATTATGAACTCAGTATTCAAGTTGTGAGTGAATTTATATTGAAAATAAGAATAAAATATATTGAAAATATGTTTTTTTCTAGGGAAAACATGGAAAGTCCAAGTAAAATAATGGAGGAGTGAAAAACAGGGAACAGAAAACATCAATGAGTCAAAACATGTTTGGTGTTGCAATACACTGGCGGCTCGTGCCCACAAAACAGGTGAAGTGCTCGTATCTTTTACTGTACAGCACTTCACCTTTTTCGTGGGCACGAGCCGCCACTGCGGAATGATTTTCGATGGTTTTCAACTTTAATGTATCATTGTACCCATTCCTAGTATATTTAAGGTATTATTCCCTGATGAACTTTAAAGTCCGATATGAAACAATATCGAATTCATAATTGAGTCTCGAAATGAAACGAACCAACAGTAGTTCATTCAAGCATTCATTGTTACATCATGAATAAATTTCTGCCGTATGACTGATGAGTATTGTTAGAATCAGTTCTTCCGCCTTGTTGGGTTCGTTCATTTGAATACACTATCATGTTGGCTATCAGGCCGATATTCATGAGCTATCCTCTCTCATACGGACCGCAAAGGGAGCGACTCCTTTAGCCAAGGCTGACTAGTGACTACATCCTCGCGTAGTCTCTCCAAGCAAAGAAGACATTCTGGCAAGATGGAGAAATCACTCCAGATCGGCTAATATTGGTTCAAAAATTATAGATTTAATCTCAAATTGTAGAAAAAATCCTGCTCTACAATTTGAGACCAAATTTATAATTTTTGAACCAATATTGATCGAGCTGGAGTCATTTTACCATCTTACCAGAATGTCTTCTTTAGTCAGACTATCCTCGTACTATAGAAGGTTCTAACAAACTATCATTTGGCGAATGACTTTTATCATTGCTCAGCTCTTCCAGAACGGTCAGCTAGCGGTCTGAGAATGCATGTTGAGTCAAGAGTGACCTCAGCAAACTGTTTCGCTTTCGGAGATCGTTTCCAGACTGTCCTGACAGAGTCAATCATTAATAAAAGACATTCGCAAACCACAAGTTTTCTTGGTGTGTCCTATGTCAAGTCTTGTAAATTATTTATCTATTTACTGTATTAATATAATGGAAAAAATACATTGGGAAGAAAGAACAGGTATTATAGCCCTTAGTATTTCTATCACAGTTTTCATTAAAATATTGTCTAAATTTTGATGTTATGTGTTCAAATTTGTATTCCGTCCTAAGGTTTTCACTTGAAAAGATGATAAAAAAATATTAGACTAATAAGTCTTATATTTAATATGATAAAAAATATTAGACTAAATACTAGCCTTAATTAAAGAGCAGGTAATCTTTGACATTCATTCATCTTTCTAGTTTTAACAATTTTTTATCTAGGTAACAATTTTTTCGCCATACTCGTATGTAATACACAACTTTCCAAGCTAGATTTGCGTTTGGAAAATTGCCGTTTACAGGAGAATCAAAGATCAGCTGTTCTGAATGCGGGAATAATCATTTTGATGATTATTACAGCACTAGTCATCATCACGATGATAATTACAGCACTGAAAATCTAGACCAGCTGTTTTTTCCGAATTCCAACGTATGAATAAACGAGTCGAATGAGCCGCCATGACAGTTCAGTGTGTGCGTTTGTGCTAGTGACCTAGTGTTGTGTTGAGGTTATGTTGGCTTTAGTTAATGTTTTCAGTTGTTAGAGGTTTTAATAAATCCTTCTCAGTCTAGTATGACGAAAAAAAATGTACATAATGAGTGTGGAAAAGGCGTTTTTACAAACTCATAATTATTTTCTAAACTCGCGTACCGCTCGTTTGGAGAACATAATTATTCGTTTGTAAAAACGCCTTTTCCACACTCATTATGTAATATACTATTTTCAACTTCTTGTACAGTATTATGATTGAATTAAGCCTATTCTGTAGCACTTGCCCCGGACCAAGTGTGTGCTTATTATCGAATGAATTGAAAGCGTTTGTGTAATTTCTTGTATTATTCTACTTCTCTACGCTCAAATACATATGAAATTAATATAACATATATAAACTTGTACATATATAAACAACTCATTATATTGTCACAACTTGTTAACCTATGACTAACTACTCAATTAAACCAGTTTGAGTTCTCAATACAAGTCTTATCAAAACAATTACTACCTGTTACAACATTCACATCACTTCTCATTATCAGAATCTGAATAGAGGTTAAAAATGAATGATAACTTAGTAGAGTTCGAGCAAATTGAGAAGAAACTCCGTTTCTATACAATTCACATTGAAACGGCATGTCTTCTCAGCTCGTGCGTACTTTAGTTGTTCCCAGGTGTTAACAAAATCTCATCAAAGTAGCTGCTATCAAATCAATGTTCGCAAATCATTAAAAATGTTAAGCATTGTTGAGAACATTCACATTAGTATGGCACTTGAACCAAAGTTCTCTTTCTCTCTCACACACACTTACACCAGAGTTCTCTTTTCCCTCACACATAATCTCTCTCAAAAAGTTTCTCAATGATATTCCAAATTTATTTTCTCTTCAAGTCTCCGATAAATGTAACTTTTCTCATTAAATTTCTTCACTATATCTCTGTGCCATTCTTTGACACTCTCACTCTCTCTAACTATGTTCTCTTTCTCACTAAAATCTCTTTCTCACAAATGCTTTTTCTCCTCTCTCTCTCTGTCTCTCTTCGATTTGAATTCTCGTTGCAAAAGGAAGTAGTAAAATTGAAGGACGGCAGTTGAATTCTCATTGTTGACCTATATTGCTATTGCCTGGCAACTGTGCTAAACTGCGGCCCACTACATAAGTGTTATATATAGTTATATTAGTGTTAAATAGCATAGAATGATCGTTTTAATTTTTTTCACAGAGCTAAAAATAGGATACTAGACAGAGAAGGAGGAGGTCGACTGAGAGAGAAGAGATATGGTTTGTGCAAGCTGAGAAGACACGCCGTTACAATACACTTCACATAGTAATGGAGTGTCTTCTAAGATTGCTCGAAAAATATTAGTGTTTTACGTATATTCAGTGTATAGGAGACTCTTTTTAAACTCTGATATATTAATAAAAAACAAGTAAATAAATTTTCACCAATAACGAGTAAATACTGGTACTTTATTCCAAGAGTACCTTCAGAAAAAGAACTCACTTCTATTTGCTCATATCAGGTCTTACTAAGTAAGATCTCACTGTAAATTGAATACTTGATTTCTTGATGAATTGGGCTCTCACACAGTTTCATCAACAACAAATTAAAATAGTAATAGAATATTTATTGAATATCCAATTCAATATAAGTGTTTCCAATAAAATTTAATGAAGTTACAATGTTTTTGTCCTACTGAAATTAATAATTTTCGGCTGTGACAAATTAAGAACAATCTGTGATAAGAGACATGTGACTAATTCTCTACTGACTAATGCCGCGTTTACACCAGAATGTTAATAACATTTGTTAATAATTTATATAATATATAAGTCTATATAATAATACGTTATTAAAAAAAAGCTATTAACAAATGTTATTAACATTCCGGTGTAAACGCGGCTTTATACTGCGCTATTCGAGGCTAAGAAATATTAGGCGAGTCCTTCCCAATTAACTCTTTTTGTCTAACAAGTAAAACTTGAAATTGAAAAATACGAAATCAGAGTTTTGACTATAAAAAAAACAAGTGATTATTTAAGTCAAGTTGCATTCTGAAAACAATCCATTCACCAACTTATTGCGTAACTCGTAGCAAATCAAATCATGCATAAATGATTTATGTATCTGGTCCAGTTGACAAGAATTTAGAAAAAAATCAATCCAGTATACCTACGTGGATTTGTCGATCGATTAGGCCTAAACTGGGTTTAAACTTGAACTTGAAAACTGGTTTCGAAGCTAAGTTGGCGGAAACGAAGATCAGAATCTGGAAGTTATTTAAAACTAGTTAGGAGGCCTATTAGTTATATTTTGAGTGGGTGTTGTATGGTAGGCTTGTTCAGTGTTCATCCACTAATGTAAAAGTTTAATTGGACAAGAGTTTGTTTTCGTAGATTGAACTTAGTATAGTCCGACCAAGCAAAGAAGAGCCTCTGGCATGATGGAAAAATGACTCCAGCTTGGTCAATATTTGTTGAAGAATTATAAATGTGGTCTTAATAGAAGATCGAATCGTTCCCTACAATTTGAGATCAAATTGATAATTTTTAAATCAATATTGACCAAGCTGGAGTCATTTCCCCATCATTCAAGAGGCTCTTCTTTACTTGGTCAGACTATAGAATGGAAATATATTTGCTCATGTTCAAGAGCAACCCGTTATTGATATTCATCTTAAATTCTGGATTTGATCATTTAGAATTTTATTGCAATACTAATCATGTCAAATTCATTGATAGCAATAAATTGGATTCATTGAAGTATCTATTCCATTCATTCCCCCTCCCCCACTAAATTCCAAATTCTAAATTTGAAATGAATCGCCTAAAATTGCTCATAATCCTTCAACTAGCAAAATAATAATTTAATGAGAATGATTTCAATAATATTCTATAGA
Organism: Sogatella furcifera; assembly: GCA_017141385.1. Lineage (NCBI taxonomy): Eukaryota > Metazoa > Arthropoda > Insecta > Hemiptera > Delphacidae > Sogatella > Sogatella furcifera. Next base: position 30,527,474 of record CM029555.1, on the reverse strand, counting down.
AATTCATTGATTCATAATAATGAAATTCAGGTCATCTTATTTGTATAACATCATATACCCAATCCACCATTGGAAATAGATTGTGTCAGCCAATGACAGGCGTTCGTTCGATAGGCTCCTCCCACTGACCAATTGCAATACAGCGTGTATCTTATACAGGGGTAGAAGCTTCCTTCAATTTCAGAGTAATCGGAAATAACTTTCTATTTGAATTGATTATGATTTGTTTTCTGAAACATATCATCATTAAACATGACTTATTTTATTCTTCTGTTGAAACAACATCTCTGTTAAAAATTTTATATTCTTTATGAGAAATAAGAATATCACTGGTGAATATTCTGGTAATATGGCTTATTGCTGGT